>JACXSJ010003221.1:0-27301 GCA_014851325.1 Pentalonia nigronervosa
GTTTGGCGGTGGTAACGTCTATTATAAATGTTATCTGCGTGCAAAGAAAACACGCGCACGCGTAAAAGTTATTGTACAATCGTGTTAATATTATTAAATAATTATCTAGATATTTTTTTTTACTGCGAGTCCGGTGCGAATAACATAGTATTATAATATATAGAATATACCGTCAATTGCGACCGATATCATTTTTGTTAGCTAAAGCCTAAGCCGCTGCTGTACAGTGCACGCATAGATAATTATAATATGTACAAAGATATAGTACACGCATTGTGTTCAAAATATTTGATCGAAGAAATATCGTAACATTAATTATATGGTTGTTATACGTATTATGCTGACCACTGTTAATATAAATAATCATGATAATACGTAATAATAGCTTGACAATACAATAATATGACAAAAAATAATATAATATACTGTAATAGTTATAACTATAATAATAATAATAAAATAATAATATTAATGAAATTAATTGAATTTGAAATTTGGCAAATAGTGGATTGATAAAATGGTTTTCCTCGTCACAAACGGTATACATATTGAGCCACGTCAAACGTAACTTCCGGATCTTAGAATTTGGGCACTAGGCCATGTTATAGACCCCGTATCGATTAGACGCTTCAGATTGATCTTTTTGAATTTGGAAATATTATATCAAAGTGCCACGAGGATATTATGATTAAAAAGTAGCTCCCTCAGTATTGTGTATCGCAATAACACCAACACACGAATTTAATTTTGAAATGCTTTAACAACATTTGGCATATTAGTTAGCCTGTATGTATCGTAAAAATAGTATTGTAATAACCACGTAATATTGGTATTATAATTGGTAATTTTTTTTTAAAAATATACGTACTTATATAATTGAAAGTAAATATAAAAGAAAAATAACTTTTTTGCCAAATATTGTACTTCAAATTTAAGGAAAATATTGGATTTTTTTTATATAAAAAGATGTATGATATTATATTTGATTATAATTTTTTTTTTAATTTTAACTTTGATACATTTAAATATAAAAATTATAACATAATACAATTAATTTTCCCCATGAAGCTATAAGCTTTAATGAATTTTGATGCACTAATATGTGCTAAATATAATGCACCTGCCTACACATATATCAACTGACTATATACAAATGGGATGATCTATTTACCATAAAAAAAAAATTATTATTTCAGAAAACACTAACGTTTTTAAAACAATTTTTTTTTTTACATAATTTTAAATTGTTAGGCAACAACGTTTTTGTAAAAACATATATTTCATTTTCCATTATTCTTTATCAAAATTATTTTTTTGAATTTTTACTATTTTGAATAACAAAATATAAAATATTTATTTTTAAATTCCAAAGCAGAATATTATTTGGAGTATTTTTGTTTACAAAAATATAATGTTGAACAAGTAGTTTATTATTAATGACTAATGAGTATTTTAAGTTTTGAAAAGTCTGTACCTCTGTATCACTCCAATCCTCTAATAAAAACTTTAGCATACTCATAAGATTCTCAACTACTCACGAATAATATTTTTAAATTATTACAAAATAAATAAAATTATTATTCTTTGTTTATATATTCAATTTATTTCAAATTTTAACTTAAAATACTTATGAAAAAAATTGTGACTATATAACCTTTAAATTTTAAGATTCCAATATGAACTACTTAAAAGTAACTATTTAAATTTCCATGCCTTAGTTATGAATATTAAACATTTTTTCAAATTTTATCAATTATTAATAATTTGCAAATGTTTGTGATTTTGACAATTTTTGTGAAATTTGACCCTCAAATACTTATAAATAAATCGTGCCTATGTATCTTTAATATTTTTAATATTTATAACATTTTATAAAGAATCTTGTATTTCATTTTTAAGTTTTTTGACCAAGCAAAAAATATTCATCAACAGTTATCAAAAAAAAACTTAAATTACTTATACCTATAAATAGCTTAAAAAGATTCAAAATATTTTGAACATTTATTTATTCATGTATGGGAAATGTTTTTAATTAACCTTTCGTAAAAATGAAAAGTATTTACAGTAATTCATTTTTGAGCTACACCACAAAAACAACAACGATTTTTTCAAAATGCGTAAAAATTCCCAATTTTTCCCAAATTCTTGGTTTTTTTGGGTGTGGGAGGGGGTGATTCCTGACGATTTTGAAAACAACTGAGAATTTTTTACTTTTGACAGTCTAAAGTACGACTTAGATTTACTTTTCTACCAAAAACCACCCTCTGAGTTGAAAATCAAAACATTTTTACTTCTTCAAAAGGCGATGACCGATAGATAAATAAAAAACGTATATCATTTTAAAATCATTAATCAATATATTCATCGGTCCACTCGGAGTCTAAAATATTTTCAAAAACGTCAATATAGTTTTTAAAACAATGTGAGTTTGACGTTTAATGGATTGCCCTGTGTATGGATAAACACCATAGTATTATGGACTTTCGTGCGATGTATATGTCATGTCTGTATGTTATGTATATTTTTCGTCGAAAAACCTGCAGGATTGGTCGTCCGCATTTTCTGTTCAACTCTGTTTGCGTTAACTTTCTGTATTTAATCACGAATGTAAAACACCGAATATGTAATTTATTTACAAGAGCACGGGAAATACCTATTTTTTGTCGGTATCGTTGTTTTTTCCTTTTCGTCCAATTAGTAAAGTGAATTTAATTTTAAAATGCAGCTACTCGTATACCTACGTATTATGAGAGCGTACATGATACCCAACCCATTCGTTATTCCATAGTAGTTTCCGAAGAAAAACATAGGTTTTTTCCTTCCGTTTTCGACGGTAATAAATCGATGACTTCGGAAATAGACCAAACTCTGTGCGTTCAATGTTTACGTACGGCCTATACTTGTTCACTACTCATGCAGTCCGACGACGACTATTTTTTTTTATATATTGTAATCAACGTTTTCAAAATACAATCTATTAAAGAATGAATATAATATTATTTTACATTTCGAAAACGGTCATGTGCAAATTATTAAATATCCAAATCAATAACTGTAATACAAATTTACCTACATACATCAATTCACTATAATTTGATTTACAATACTATTATCCTGGCTATGATATTATTGTTAATAAATATTAATTTCTCTCGGCTTTATACTTAGAATTGGCGTGGAAATTAAAAATCAGTCAGTTAAACTGGTTTTACTTTACTTTTTATTTATTTAATTGTTATTTTCTTTATTGGTAGCTTTTTGTAATATATCTAATGTTGTGTGGCAATACATCCGGTTTTCCTATAACACATAAAAATATATTTGTAGGTATTCTTTTTATTATATTAATATTTTATGATAAATTGTAATAATACAAAAATATCAATGAAAATAAGTTTTAATTTTAAAAAGGTACATATATTGATTACTAAAACTGTAATCCTAGATTTTAATTTCAAATAAATTTATTGCTCGGTATTCAACTAAAAATAAGCTGTCATCGCCAACTAGTGAAATTTATAAAATTTCTTTTCTGACGAAGACAGTGCGTCTATGCATTATAATATATATGCGAAACGGAAGAGACCTCCAGAACTATATAGCCTGAGTTGTGTAATATCTATAGATACAAATATTTATCTTTTTATCTATCTATTTAAATAAAACAGTTGTCTGAGATAAACTATCACGATCATTTTTTGTTTTTATTTTGATAAAAAATAATTTTTGTGGGTAAGTGTTAATTTTTTCAAACTATTATACTTATAGTTTATTTTTTCGAATTTATTTTAATGATCTTTGATTTTTTTTTATTTTAATAAGTACGTGTGTCATAGGAACATAATTTATTCTGTAGTTTATTGTCCATTATCAGTAAAAACCGATGTTTAACACGTATTTACAAGTATACAAATTTAAACTTATATATTATTACATTCATATCAAAAATACTATTTTACATTTTCAAGTTTTCAATTATCTGTTTTTATCTAACAAAATTTGGTCATCTTTTATATTTTTAATCAAGATTAAATCCATGATTTCTAAAAAAATTATTGTACTATCACTGTAAGTACAATATTTCATGTTGCAGCCGTCCGTTACAGTACTCAATGATGAAGTTTAAAATTCCAATCCCAAACGTGTAAGTAGTAATATTATAAACATTTAAAAACAATATTTTTTTTTATGTTTTGATGTATTGTATAAAATTATTACACGACAAATTTATTAGTTATTTCCGAAATTAATGCCAAAATATAAACAGGAAATTATAGGATGTGACCTACACCAATATTCCAACGTCGACAAAAATAATAATATAAACTATAATATAACTATCATATTTTATTATTACCATGAACAGGATTTATTATAGTGCTTGAAAAATCAAACGTAAAACTAGCTCTATATGCTAAAAATATTGAATAAATATGAAAAAATATGTACAAACAACGGTAAATTAACGTCTGAGTGTTGATAGAAGTTTAATAGTCCACAAATCAACTGCAAAAATGGATAGTACGGAAAATATTATTTTCTAGAACTATTGTGACGATGAAAACCGATAAAAATACAATATAGCCTAATATGTATTTATAAAAAAATAAAATACTACATGCATGTTTCTAATAGTGATGGCTGATAAAAATAAAAATATAATTATTGTTTTATAAGATAAAAACGGTCATAAATCGTGAAATCAAAAAATAAATATCTCGATTCAGATCGCAAAAAGTTGAAAAAAAAAAGAACAAATTACAAATTATTTTATTTTGATTTTTCGTATAACAAAACAATTTTTAATTCTTCTCTGCAGTATCTCTTAGCATTTTCAAAAAAAAAATAAAAGTAATGGAAATGTCAAATTGTTGTAATATTCAGTCTACTGATTATTTTGTTGTAAACTATTGAAATTAATTTAAACTTAACTTAGATTGTTAAGGAATATACATATAATATTATTAATACTACAATAATATTATTTACCCTCTGAAATGAATCAACAGTGTTCTGCTTGAACATTCTTAAATTACAATACTATTTTAATGTAGTGATAATTATTACTAAAATATGAAAAAAAGGTAAATAAATAGCCCGAGGACGTAAAGTCTTAATATTATAGGGTTTCGAGTACTAAATAGTTCAAAGATTCCGTTATAAGAAAATTATAAAGGTACATTTAATTATATTTTAAATTGCTCGAAGGTAGTTCATGCATTTAAAAATTAATAATATACTTTGATTTTTCAGCCAAAAAACAAAGTTGATTCGGCTGTGTCCCGAATCACGTATCTGATAAAAAAAAATCCCTAGAAAAAATCTAACTGGTTGAAAGAGAATGGTTAGAAAAAAACCTATTCTTTAAATTTATGTTGAGAACCCTCGTCTTATGAAACTATTCTGATAAAATAACAAATGTTTATGATTAATACTATTTCATTTTTATACCATAAAATTTTTAATCTAATTTGGAAATTTAATTTTTTTTTAGTTCGTTAATAAGAGATAGGTACCGAAAAAATAACCGTGTATAAATAATAATAGTGATTTTTAACGTAAAACTTTTAACTGGTTAAATCCTCATTTTATTAAATATACTGCAGCTGAAGAAAGTACAGTATACAAAATTTAAGAAATTATCTAATATTAAATTATTGTAGATAGGTAGGCATATAGTTATATAATAATATTCATTTTACATACATTTTCTAAACCGATGACTGAAAATAAAAAATATATGTGTTACTCTTTTCACCCGTATAATATTCTTATAATATTGCGTCTCTATTAAAATACAATTCACGATTTATATGACAACGACGATATTTACAGCCTTCTCGGCTGATAAATGTTTGGCGCCTGCAACTAGTAGCCGACACACCAGCCGTCGAAGCATTGGTTGTAATTATTTGGTGACATGGCCTCCACCTCCCCCCTCCCTTATAGCACTAAACAACAATGATGAGGTTAGATGGCCTCGATGATTTTTTCTTGCTTATTCTAGCCAGTGATGTATAACGGTAATAATATACATTTTTTTGATTGCAAATCGATAAATCGGTTTGTTTGCGAAATATTCTTGCTAATGCCCAATATCGCGTGCAACGTTAATGATATACTAGAATTTCGTACAACATATTCACACGACAGAGAATAGTTTCTGCTGTATTAATAAAAAAAAAAAAATTTTGGTAAACGTAATTCGTGTACAGAGATTTCTTCCGGTCCTCACAGTTGTATATATTATTATTGTGCGATGGTGGTCTTTCAAATCCGATTTATAGATGGTGTGTAGGTATTATAATGCACTATAAGTTTTCCATATCATATCGTGAATCATGATATACTCACTCGCATAATAATGTAGATATTACATCATATTATTATCTATATATTTATACCACCTCATTTTCTCGGAACGATTGTTCGATGTATAAAAACAAATCAAGTACCCCACATGACTATTGACCCGTTTTTAACGCATGTCATAGGACACAAACTACAATTGAGAGTTGCAGGAAAATATTCTGGTGCTGATTTTTAATATCATATAGTGTCTACGTCAATTGATGCACTGACATTAGTATCCATAGTTGGATCCCGAATACTATGGTAGTGAGTACAAGAACTCCGGAACCATAACGTTATTTTACATACGAAATACTTACGACAAAAACAAATTATATACCAAGAGGTCGTTCTTCTCTATAAAAAGCAGTATGGTAAAAAGTATGGTACAAAGATACCAGCTCGTACAATCGGTAGTACAACACACAATTTTATTATATATAGTTAGATTAATGTTACTCTCCGCGTCAAATGGATAGTAAAGACAAGTAATACATAAGAAAGAAAAAGAGAGAGAGATTTATTTTAACGTTGGACGCATTAAAACGGTTATCGTGTCGTAAACAAAACGGTCAAAAACACGCCGCCGCTGCCGCAGCAGTTTTAATCGGTCGCGCGCACACGCACAATGTTCCCTCCGCCAATCTCTCGACACGGTCATTCTACATTACAATACATCATCATCGTCATCGTCATCATCATCATCATCATCGTCATCGTCATCATCATCATAATCATCGTAGTCATCATAATATAACAATATTATCATTTGCAGCCTATATCCACGCGTGCCGTTGTTCTTGGGCCGATTAGTCCGCGCGTTATCGTCGACGGCCGCCGAAATCGATTGTCGTATCTCCTTTCGCTTTGATTTTCTTCGTCCGTGTTTTGTGCATATAATAGGGGATACCTACTCATACAATACTGCAGTACACACCCATCTGTGTAACGTTCCGGTCGATTCGCCTTTGCCATAAATCAAAGCACGAGACACGATGATAATATACCGAGTCATCGATATTAGCGTTACCTAGGTATAACATACTCGTGTAGGTAGGTATATAGTCTGAAGTATGGTGAATTACGATATCGATCAATAGTGTATAGCGAAGAGGATAATATTATATTATAAAGCAATTGAAATTGTTCAAAATAGTTCTCGATGAGCTGCGCAGAGGGTTCTACGCCGTGCATTTATAGGAACCGACTTCTTGATATTTTTTGATATTATCATTTTTTTATGTGATACAACTCTAATTCGATAATTTTAATAGATGTATAGTAAAAATATAATAGGGTAATTGTATATATATATACGAAAAAATACCAAACCCCTAACTCTCAAGAGATGGGATAGTTCTCCTATAATCCCTCTCCTCAAATATACCATTGGTACCTATATAATATAGATACTTCCAAGCGTAGTGGCGCCCCAGTTTTCGATGGACTATTTTGTGAATTTTTTTTATCCTCAAACGCACCTGCCAATGTATTATGAGGGCACTGATTTTGTATCAGTGAATATAATATTATTGAACGACACAAAATATGTAACAAATTATGGCACAATTTTTAATTTGCTTTTATACTTCGTACTTATAATCACCTCAAGTGGATTTAATTAAGAAACCGAAATTAAACTTTATGAGTTTATTTCGGATTCAGTTTTATTATAGTTCATTGATAAAACAATAATTTTATGTCCAGTAGTTCTTAAAAATTCTAAATTTACTTTTCCGGTTAATACCAACCGTGTCTTGTTGTTTTCCTTTACCGCTGTCTAAAGTGGCTGATTTTAAACGAGTACTCATAAGTTAAAATTTGAAGATAATAAAAATTAATTATAGGTACAGTATATATTTTGCGATAAGGTCCAATCCGGATAAATTAGAAAACCGGAAACTCAAAATATTATCAATCCTAAAAAAACGTTTTTTGGGAACCCAAAAAAATAAAACCACATTTTTTGCGGCGTACCCGAAACCCGATAAAATGCTTAACCCAGTTTAACCTTATCACCCGCAACCCCGGAAATATGAACTCGTTTTTGCTCACCGGTTCTGATGGGCCAATCTTTTTAACCTGTTGTCGCTTTTTTTCCGCGACACGGAGAAAGCTCGTCGGTTTACATTAATATATATACATATTATTATTATTATTATTATTATTATTTAAATAGGAATCTGGGATTTTTATTTTACAGCACGAGTTACTCGTGCCCGCGAACGAGTGTTTCGAGTAGGTACTTATAATAAAGCGGGCGTTTATTGTATATATATATATATATATATAATAATATATACACATAAGTATAATGCTCGCGGGACAGATAATAAATGCCCAGCGACGGTCGACGGACAAATGGGCCGTAAATGTCCGATAAAAACACACCGCTTCGGCCACTGAGCTCAAACCGGACGTAACGTGTAGGTAGGTATAATAATAATTACATTCGGTTCTTCTGTCCGAATCGTTTGGATGGGATTTATCTCGGACGAAATAATAGTTCTAGTCACGTCTCACATTGTACGTCCTCTTATAATACCTGTGTACCTATACCTTATATCCGATAATAATATGCGCATTTACGTTCCGTGCAGAAGAATATGTTTAAGTGATCATTGATGATCATTAAACAAACGACTTTGACCAGGCATGACCATCAGGTCATCTTTTATTATAGTCACTATAAGAACCGCCTGTGATACTACAACTAGAAAAGAAAAAATACGTGATACCTAATAATGAATGTTGGTGGATATTATAATGTTTGAAATGCAATGACAAAATAAATTATGTAAAATATTACTAATGTATTCAAAGTTCCACGATAGATAGCTGTTTGATTTGTAGTCTATATAGAGGTGTACTGTACGTTTTTTTTCGTAATTCGCGATTTAAAAATAGAAATAAATATTTCTCAAAACAAATAATCCAATCAAGCTGCCAATAAAATCCTATGTGCATATAATAAAACTATTAAATAAACATAATAATATTCGAATTTAATATATAATATTATTATGTGGATTCTGACGGGCCCCATTTACTTTGTGTATTCCGGTGGCAATCTTTGGCCGGAATATTGTACATTCGAGTGTTGACCTTCCGACGAATCGTACGACAAATAAATCGAATTTGAGTGCTTTTCACTCGGTGTGGTACAGTCCGGGACGATGGCGGCGGCAAGCAGGTACCTAACTCGTTCTCCACATAACATTGCAAAAACGAGCATAAGTCCCTTACATTTTAAAACCTTTGCATTGAAATAACATTGCGTATTATTATAGGTCTGGAGGTAATAGATTTTAGCGTTTAACCAAAATCAATATACTGTGACGTTTTAAAATGTTATCGTATTCGTATTTTACCGCGATACAGATGAAATGCTTTACAATATACGCCTCAGTGTAAAATCGCTGGATTTCAATTATTTATAACCGTAAACACGTTACTATATATATAAAAGAACAGTAAACGGCCAAATTATTATATTATAATACACAATATTATGTAGTATATGTGTAATTGTAAATAATTTAGATATTCCAGGGCTCAGAACTTATGCAATCCATATTTGAAAGAAATTAGTTTAATTTAAATTCAATACAAAGTATGTATTAAAATAATAAATATTTTTTTTTCATATCATTGTCACTTTATATGCATCTTTTTATATTGATTTTCAATTTTAGTAAGTATTTATTATTACTTAAAATTCATCAATTCAATACAATTTGTTGTATATTGATTTATGCTACCTAATCACAAACATTGACGACATTTAAAAATGTATTTTATATTTCTTCTATTTTAACTATTATTATTTTTTTAGTATTTAAATTAAAAATATAAAAAAACTTTTTCTGAGTTTTTAAATTTAGATATTTTGACCTAAAAATGCAAAATATAATGCAAATAAAATGGATCGAAGTTTTATTATTTGTTAATAAATCATAAATCACATATATAATATAATATTTATGTATACTATGACTCTACTTAAAATCTTAATAAATTGTATTTGACCAAAATCGTAATCTAACTAATAGACATTATATAGATTATTTTTTTTTTAAATCTCAAGTATATCTTACTGATTCATTGAAAGGCATAATTTTAGATTAATTCTTTGAAAAAAAGTTTTACTCTAAGAATTAAGTGGGGTATTTGTATAGGTACGGTCTATCATACCACCAGAGAATACGTAAAATTAAATTTTAGTTCATAAAATAAAAAATAAAAAAAATCTGTTATGTTCCGGTATTTCAATGGGACGCTCACACCTAAAAATCTGTACGCCAGAGACTCGTTATTTTTGGTCTGAAAAGAAGTCGAAAACTAATTTAATATAATGTTATAATATTTGATTACGTATTCTATACATTCGGGTTTTTATGAAAATATTCTATTACAGAGTTCAGACTATTTCCAAATAAAGATGATTTTTAACTCGAGTGATGTTAAATATATTAACCGACAAACATATAAGGACAAAAGAAAAAAATGGCAATATAAAATTTTTAAAAATCAAACCATTATAGTAAGGATACCCAATACTTTTTAAAATAGTGAGTAATTACAGTTTAAGAATCACACTGCAGGTTCAAAAGTTAAAACACGATGTATCTGGAGATATTTAAATAAAACAATTATTTATATTCACTGGGTATAATCCATATTAAAGATTTAATTATAATAATATACTTTATAAACATATTTGGCTGCCTTAAACCGAAAACACATAAAAGTGAATTATTCGAGACGACTATTAATAACTATCACGATATGCTGGTGCGGAAAAAAGGACAGTGTGGTACAACCATCGCAGGATTCGCGTTGCTATAACCTTTGGAACACGGGGTGATGAGCAGAAGTAGCAGCAGCAGTAGCACCCTTGCACCCTTAGCACCCCTACGATCTGTGCCGATCTACGGGTGACCGTGACGAATCGCTAGGTGGTGGTTACCGCGACTCTGGTTGGACGTCCGGCCGCCCGATAGCGCTGCGCGGCGCGTATTTCGCCCGGCACCGGTGCTCCGCCGCGACCGACAGACGTATTTTTCCCCCGTGCGGCCGTGCGCCAGTCGACCGTCGGACATCGTTTGGATTACGCGTGGCCGTGTGCGATTGTCGTTTCGTCGTCGTCCCGCGCAGCGTTTGTCTCGCATAATCGAGCGAGTAATTTAATTTTTTATCTCCTAATCACGATTCCGTTTGCTATCTCCCGCGGCGTTTTAACAGTGCTTTTGATTTTTAAACCGTGGACGAATAATTATAGTGATCGACGACTGGCGTGCGTGAGTACAATATTATAATATAATTACCGTTATCGAACAGGGGTATACCGTACACATACCGCCGTCGTTTTTAAAATCTCAAACCGACCGTAGCGGTAAATCATTTCGTCACATTTTCGCGCGCGTTTCGATGCGCGCGGAGACGGCGGTGATCGGTCGCGCGGGCGTCACTCGTGTGGCCGACGCCGTCACGACGCCGGCGCCGTTGCCACCGTCGTCCAGCGGCCACGCTCGGGCGACGGGCCGCGCTGCGTGATGGCCTGCCGGTGGCAGCTGTGGCTGGCGGCCGCAGTGCTGGCGGTCGCCAGCGCAACCGCGGTCCGGGCCGACGCTTGCCCGGACGCGTGCCAGTGCAAGTGGAAGGGCGGTAAGCAGAGCGTCGAGTGCCGTGACAAGTCGCTGATCACGGTGCCGATGGGCATCGACGCGGCTACGCAGGTGCTGAACGTGTCCGGCAACAACCTGCAGATACTTCCAGGAAGCGCGTTCGCCCGGCTCGGGCTGCTCAACCTGCAGCGCGTGTACATGTCCCGGTGCCGGATCGGGCAAATCGATAGCTGTGCGCTCCGGGGCCTGACCAACGTCGTGGAGATCGACCTGTCTCAGAACATGCTGACCGCGGTGCCCACCGCCACGCTGGCCGACGTTCCGCTGCTCCGGGACCTTTCGCTGGCCGGCAATCCCATACAGCGCGTCGGGCCGGAAGCGTTCCGGCAGTGTACCGGCCTCGTCAGGCTCGACCTGTCTGGGTGCGAGCTGCACGAGATCGCGGCCAGCGCGTTCGTGGGCATCGACCGTCTGGAGACGCTCAAGTTGGACAACAACCGGCTGACCGAGCTAGTGGCCGGCACGGTTGCAACGCTTCATAAGGTGCACGGCGTCGAGCTGCACGAGAACCCGTGGTACTGTGACTGCCGCATGCGCCCGGTCAAGGTGTGGCTGACCGACCACAACGTGCCGACTGCCATCGACCCGGCGTGCGCCTCCGGCCCGGACCGTGTGGCCAACCGCAAGTTCTCCGCGTTGGCCGTCGACGACTTTGCGTGCCAGCCCGACATCCTGCAGAAAGAAGACCAAACCGTGCAGGCGGCTACCGGCGACAACGCGTCTGTCTCGTGCCGCGTCCACTCGTCGCCGGTCGCCAAGGTGTCGTGGTACTGGAACGGCCGGCCGCTGACCAACAACACGGCGTTCGGCCCGTTCCAGCGGGTGTTCATGACCGACGACCGGACGGCCACCGGCGGCGCCACCGGTCACAGTTCGCTGCTGCTCACTAACGTTCAGCCGTCCGACTCGGGACAGTTCCTGTGCGTGGCCGAGAACCGGGCCGGCCGGGCCGAGGCCAACTTCACGCTGGTCGTTACCCGGCTCGGTGGACTCGCGTTCCTGGCCAACGGTCAGGTGGCTGGCCTCAGCGTGTTCCTGGTGTTCCTCATCGTCACCATACTGTTGGTCATCGTTTACCTGTTGGTCCGGATCAAGCGGTTACCGCCCGCATCTACCCGGTCTGACGGCAAACCGCACCAGCTGGTCACTACCGCAGCGTCGGCGAACAGCAACGGTACGGCCGCCGTAGTGGTGCAGGTGAAGCAGCCCGCGTCCGGCCCCGCCTCCTCCCCGGTCACTTCTACGGTTGTGTCGTCGGTGACGGCGGCGGTGGGGGGCCCGTACGGGGGATTCGCCAACGCATACGACCACGCGATGCCTGTGGAGCCCATGGTCAGTGGAGTCAGAAGACCAGCGAAACTTACCGAACTCTCATTCACGGCCGATCACTACGAGGCCGCTGGTTTCGGCCACGGCGGCGTGCTGGACGCCAGTCGGACCGTGCTGTACCGGAGCCAGCCGTCCAACCCGGACCTGATAGTGGACGCGCCCGAACAGCAGTCGCCGCAGTCTCAGCCGCCGGGCGCCGTATACCCTCAGCACCATCAGCAGGCCAGGAGGTCGACGAGTGGCGAGTACAGGAGGACGGCCGACGATTCGCTCTACTCGCCCGGCTTTTGGACGCCGTCAGACGCGACGGCCAACGACCGTACGCCGATCATCGAGAAGTCGCCGCCGCTGCCCGTACAGTCGGCGGCAGCCACCACCGTCTGCAGTGTTAGGGAAACGGTGATGGTGGCCGCGGCGCCAGACCCAAAGGCGGCCAGTCTCAGGGTGTGGAAACACGGGGTGCAGGTGATGCCGCCGCTGAGCGCGCTCAAGCGGGCCCTGAACAAGGGGTCGCCGGACGAAGGATACCAGGAAGGATGCGGAACCGACGTTTGATCTCGACCGACGCTCCTAAGTAAAATATACAATACACGTTTTTACGATGAATACGTTTTGTTTTTGTTTTTTTTTTTTCTGATTTGTTAATTTTTTTTTTATTTTTTATTTCGATTTATTTATTTATTTCGCGTACGACCTTCTTTTGTCATTTTTTTCAGCCGAGTAGACTGACAGCCGTAGTAAATATTATTAATTTAACACACCGTCTAAGACGTATTTAGTTAGTTATTATTATTTATTATTACTACGACACACAAACTTCTCCGACGGCGGCCCGGTCAAAATATTATACTGATTCGCATCTTACTGCACGTCATTAATTGCGACTTATTATGGTGTTACTGTACTTAGAGCAAACCGCGATTAAAATGTGAACTTGTTTTGAAATGTAGATTGCATTATATAGTGTTAACCAATTCTCATAACCATCCCCTGCCCTATAAAAATCATAATTATTTTAGTGTATTTTATCGTGAAGATCAAGTCGTATCATCTGAGTATGTAGTTATAAGATTCTTTTGCACATAAGCTGCAATAATACATTAAACATATAAATGACAATTAGTTATAATCAAACGTTACTATACGCATAACACAGCAAAAAAATCAAAAACTTGTCCGACTTTTTAATCGTATATTAATATTAAACTATTTTTAATAATTATTAACTACTTTTAGAATCAAAATAAAATCCTACTTATAAATTAATAATAATAAGTAGTAATCGTTTCAATATGTTATAAAACAGCAATACTGTTCAAACATGGGAATTTTCTTTTTCCTGGGTTTGGGAATTATTTTAGTGAACAATTGCCCCTTGGACCTCCCCGTATACTTTACTTAAACTACTTTTACTACTTCAATGACGAATCCACACTTCTAATACACTTGGTCGTCGTAGTTTTTGCTCCACCTTTCACTCTTGGCGGTAATCTTTCGCGGATCACTATCGAATTTACGACCGCCAAGCACTTTGTATTATGAAATTATATTAGGACCTTTGGTTTTACGACTCATGCGTGTGCTGAGTCCACGTCTCATCCAACATACATGTCCGTGTCTAAAATATAACAAAATATTATTATGATTTGCACGAGATATCACGACGAGACTATTACAGCGGTTGTCGAAATATTGTCGGTATAAAAATCTTAACCGGTAAATATGGGTAAATATTACCATGCTTGGATTTTGTGGTTTTTCTATGGATTTGGTCGACAAAGTTTTAAGCATGATCAAAATTCAAAACTTCGAGACGTGTCGTTTTACATGGGTGACGTGCACACATTCGTCCGTAGCGGATTTATAACACTTTTTTACAATCGTGTTCTTACGTAACTTTTTTAATATTGAGCTTGTTATAACGTAGGTATATTTTATATACCTAAACAATAACACTCACCGATGAAATCGTATTTTACTGAAATTGAATGATTCATCAAATTTTTTTTGCTCAATGTTTTTGAAATTTACTTTAGCCATACAATTTGTACCAGTCATAGCTCTTATGATATTACGCTTCCGTCTGATCCATTTAAGTTCACAGTGAGTTGAGTTTGGCCAACGCAGATTATCGGGAATATTGTATGAAATCACTTTTTCACGTACTCTCGACTTTATACCGCGATAACAGACCCGATCGCATAGCATACATAATAGCCGTTATTCATTCGTTCGCGTAAAATCGTGTTGATCGGTTTTTAAACAAAAAGAAAAAAAATACGTATCCGTCAGTTATATTGCCAATAATATGTTATATTATATCCATATAAAAAATTCGAAAAAAAAAAACGTCCACGCAAGACGATATAGTGTATTATCATAATAGATGCTTTTAACTCTTAGTTTTTTTTATTACATATTTTGGTTGTACCCTACGGTTTAAAAATGTGATGGTTTATTTTTTATGCTGAAAGATTAAAACATAATATCCTTTTACCTAATAACTTTTATCGAAACTTTTGGCAGATAAAAATACCTGCGATGGGTAGTAGACCTAAATCAATATACGAAAAACCTACCCGACCCGTCACTATGCAATCATTTCAACAGAGTCCTTCTCAGATTCGCGGCCAATATTATAGCACATTTTGATTTTTGAACCAGCCCACGAATTCCGGTCCGACCACCAAAAATTCCGCTCTCGGAGCTCGGCGATCGGTCTGACTTAGAATACATATTATTTTAGATTATTTTTACGCGATTTCACGACAAAAATTTATGTCCTCAAAACTAAAACTAAAACTTTCCACGACAGAACGATTGCAGTGGCATTGAATTCTCGACGGACCACCGTGTCCACAGTATGAGGCAGCTCGTTTTAAGAAAATCACTAACAAAACTAATTGCCGCAATATAACCGTTCTGGTCGTCGATACAGATGAATATCGTAACGCAGTATCTTAGGTATAATTTAAAATTGCCAAATTTTTACTGTTTGTATAGAAGTTAGAATTTTATTGGTTACTGTGCCAACGAATGTGTGGGCAGGCGTGTGTGTATCCACGGAGAGTGAAATAGAGTATGAATTACGTTTTCGCGAACGTTTGAGTTCATTACTATTTATTTTATTTTTATTTTTTTTTTTTTTTGTCGGTCTTTATCTCTCACGGCGGTTACTTTATTATGCTCACTTCTCCTCGACGGCAGCTCGCTGTATCAAAGACTAGAATCCACTTATTTTTTACAACCTATATACTTTTCCTCTTCCATAATTTCTTTACACGAGGTTTTTTTACAACCTTTTTTCCTTTGCTCTCGGAATACGATGCGGGCAACGGTCCAACGAAATCCTCTCACCCCGCTCGGTACGCGAACTCGATATACGAGCGCGCCCGCGTTCTAATCAATTTTTGTGTACGTCTTCCAAGCGATAGAATTAGAGAGAAAGAGAGAGGATTGAGAGTGAGAGAGACAGTCTTCCCGAAGGAAATGCGACAGAGGCAACCGCGAGCGTTGTCTTCCGACACTAATCATATATGTATCATACAATACATACGGACACGTATATCGTTCTATATTTTTGTTTTTTTTTTTTACTTTTATTCAAGCGAGTGCATAGTGCCACTGGAGGACAAAAAACACACACACACACACAGTTTTCTCGAGTACTTAACGTCTTCTTTTGTTATCGCGACGTACATTTCGAATGTTTTCCCTTCCTCCCACCTTATTATACCTGTATATATATATTTATATACAATATACATTGCGCCTGCCTGCCTACGCACACGGCAGAACATCACATGGATGTGGGTACTGACACGGCCCTTTGTCGTGTCCAAGGAAAATGAAAAAAAAAACAGACTAAAGAAAGAAACCGGGAATGAAATCCCGCTCATCTTTTCATTCGCCCAAACGGTTTTTTCACTTTTATTTATTATTATTATTTATTTTTTTTCAGTGTTTCGCAAACGCAATGCCGTCGCGCAAAACGTTTTTAAATTATAGCCGTCCCCGTGTGTTGTATATTGCCCTCCGGGCTTATTTTTTTATTTCTCTGGTCTTTTTTTCGCCACCGTGCACCTATAATACGAGTGCACGCGACGGCAAACTATAATAATATTATAATATGCACGGACAACCGACGGCCGCCATCGCCACCGGGCAATCCTGTAAATCAGTATTTGTGTGTCATCGTGTGTTTAATATTACCATAATACGTTTATAATAATATCGTGCACGGTATGTGTGTGTGTGTCGAATGATACACGTTCGCCAAAACGACACGTTTAATAATAATAATAATATATTAATATCGTCGTGCACGTTTAACGCTTAGGTAGGTACTGTTCGATCGCGCCCGGTAGATTAGATGCGATTCTCTCAGACATCAGATCACAACGATATGATGCGACTTAGGTCCACGCGCGATCGGCGCACCGCAACCGATTGATACGAACCGACAAACCGACGTTTGGAGGAGAAAGTTGTTGTACGAATCAAGTACGAGCATTTTTATTATTAATTTTTTTTTTTTTACATAGTTTAATTTTGTATATTTACTCGTTTTCTTTATTTTAATTTATTTTATTCGAACCGATGGTACGCGAATCGGACCGGTCACAAAGTTTCTGCTAGTAGAAGAGCTGAACTCGAAGAATCCCTTTATAAGCTCTTAATGTTCCCAACGAGCGTATACGCATCGTACCTGTCTTATAAAGTATAATTATAATATTATATTATATAACGGAATACCGACATATTATCAAATTATGATGCTATATACATTGGTATTATACTATTATTATACTTGTTCAGATGATTATATTGTTATATAATACCGCGTATAACATGTACAGTATAGTACGTATTTATGCTATAATATATCCTAAATAATAATAATATGCACTTCCGTGTACACACGATTTTAGAGGGTTTCTAAAGCCACTACAACAGCATGGGCCACATGACTCAGTGGCGCATTAAAACTTTGACGAAACTTTGCGGCCGTTCGACGTCCCATTTTTTTGTTTTTTTATTTTTAGTGATATTTACTGCGACGAATTTTAATTTATCGTATATTGGCACACACAGTTCCTGTCGTATATATATATATATATATATACTTATTTAATAACGATAATAATATTATATACATTTTATTGTTTGCATGTAACCCACCTATATATACCCCAAATTACGTTTAATATCATGTGTGTTGATTTGTACGGGTTTAACCGTACGCGAAACACAGTTTATTCGGTTTTGTTTTGGTTTGTAAAAATTCTTCTAGCTTATATATATATATATATATGTAATAGAAAAAAAATCGGCCGATTATTATATCAAAATGCACTTGCCAAAGACGTCGTGTTTTATTTTTGTATTTAATTATATTTTACCATGTTTTAAGTTTAATATAAAAAAAAGTATATATAACTATGTGTATTGTGTACAGAATATTTTTTTTTTTAATTATATATTGTGTAAAATTTGTATTTGGATATTAATCTAAATAATAAATAATAACAATAATAATGATAATATATAATAAAATTATAATACTGGTTGAAAGAATAAAATGATAAAAATATGTATAATTAATTGTATACCAATTTATATTTAAATGGAATATTGTGATATTGTATTATTAAATTATATATATATATATATATATACATACATATATATATATTATATAATATTTATGAATATGACTTATTATATATTTTACTGTCGATTTGGTTGAATATAACTCATTGCTGATATTATGTTTATTGTGATATTCTGTTTTATTTTATTTTTATTCTTTGCACCATTAAAATATGCACAATAATAGTTTTCTTATGCTGTCTTGAGTTGTCCTAGCGCTGATATCCTAAAATCGTATTGTTTACGATAAAGTACTGAAACGGAATAATTATACTGACAATAATTATTATTCTCGTCATAACGTCATAACTATTCACTACTGCTGTCGATGACGTTAAATCTATAATAGTGTAATCAATTTTTAATAATAAACCTCACTGTGTTGGTGAAATTAGAATGGGGGTTTAGGTTCCTCAAAATTTCTGTCGAGTGACCCCAAATGAAGTCGACGTCTAATGGGTACTTTTTCTCACCATTTTTGATAAAGTTTTTTCTTTTTTTGAAATTTAAGCAATAAAATTAACAATTTTATTTTTATGGTATTGTATTTTTGATAAATAAATAAATGTGGAAAATTATGTATACGTGAAGCATAATATAGAGTCTATGGCAAACAATAACTATAGCAATTTGTAGTAATTTCCACACAAAATATGGTGCTGTATTCATGTAATAAGATTTAATAAAAAATCTTATTTAGATGATTACAGTGTCTTCCTCGGAGGTGTGGTGTCTTCATACATCATCTTTTTTTTTTTTGTTAAATATTATATTGGAGGACTTTAGCCTCTTCCCCCCCCCCCCCCCCCCAATAACAATTCAGTGTTTTTCGTCTGTAATCCACACCATCACGTCGATGTTCCTATTGTATTTATTATATTACTATTATTATCGTACACTATACCACATCGCCGAATATGTTTGAGTGTAAGTACGCGTGTGCGTTTGGGTGTGGGTGAGTCAGTGAGTGGGTATATTGTTCAAACATCGGGCCCTCTTCGGAATTCGTTAATGTTTCTGGTAAACAGGGAAACGCTTATCGAACGCGCGGAAAATCAGTTTTCCCCGCGCAAAACAATACCTATTGCAGTTACAATAATATTCTTTTATTTGTTAAACGTATTTCAGCGATTCCCGACGGACCAATCGTCGTGTTCTGCTCGCACACGCCCGCACACACTCGCGACCTCCACAGTGTCCCGCCAAGTGCCACAATGAGTATTGTCATTTGCGCGTCTGCGTAAGGGCAATATTGCCGTTGAAGGAGACACGTAATATTCGTCGTCGTCAAACGTCGTGCGCGAGTATGTCTCGGAAACCGCAAACCGCGACCGCAAACTCACACATAATAATAATAATAGTAATAATAACATTAGAGCGCGTGCGATTAAACGTAAATATTTCATTTTTCTTTCGTTTTTATATTAAAAAAGAGTATATATATATATAATTTAATAATGTTTTCAGCGAGAACGCGCACTCGGACGCCAATCGCCGCGGCTTATCACAGCCGCAGCATCTTTATAATAGTAATATATTCGTCATAACGAATATTATTGTCGAAATGGTTTTACGACGACGGACCGTGACGCGTAATTAGTAATTTTTCGATATTTCTCGTCGTAGGTACGTTTTTGGGTTTGAAAGACTAGTGTGAAACCGGACAATATAAAATGCATAAAAGCGTGTAGCTATCGGCTAATGCTGTGTTGCGGAAATGTTCATACTAAACCAAACTCGGCATAAAGCCGTATTACATTATAATATTATAATGGTCGCCATCGGTGTGGCTAGTGGGTGGTATACCCATGCCTTTGATGTTTTTACATTTTAGCCCCCATTGGTTAAAATTAAAATTATTGCATGAAAAAAAAAATAACCACTTTTACGATCAGTTCAATGTGTAAAATAACCTATTAATATAAATTATGTATATTGTGCGCGTGCTATATTATATAATGTACTGATATTGTGGTTGTGTCATGACGTACCTACGAGTTTATGTACGAGGAAAATCAAAACATATATCAGGTCGAGGCGGTCGACTGGTCGGTTATCATGACCCGAAAGCGATTCACCGATCTGGCTATAATAAACATAGCTAGATAATTACTGATTAACGATAGTGATATTTTATAAGCATATTATAATATTAAGAAAAATAAATAAATTAGTGTAACTTTAAAATAAATTAACTCGGTAAGTTAGAAGTTATTTATGAAAATAAAAGTAACTCGTTAAGTAACTTAACTTTTTAACTCGTTAATGCCCAGCATTGTATATTTTAATATTACCTATATAATATCCATCGCCATTGCAGGTCGTGTTATTTCACGCCACTTACTATTATCCGAGATGTACTTGCCGGGAAAAATGTTTATTAAACAAAAAAAAAAAAACAAATTAAAACTCCGTGGTTTGTTTGAAAAGTATTCGGCGCGGGAACACTTAATATTCTCTGCAAAAAGAAAATCAATATTTTTTTAATATAAAAAGAATATAACCAAAAACGTCGAGCGGGTCGACCGAGAATTTCGAAGAGCTGAAAAAAACCACTACCCCGCTGTCCAACAACGTTCCGAGTTTCAAACACTTTTTAAAGTAATTTTACTTACTTTATTTAATAGTAAAAACAACTTTGAGCGATAATAAAAAAAATCGTGCTTTAAAAACGATTTTGCACTCTATTTAAGGTCGTTTTCATAACAAATACTTATGTTATATATATATATATATATATATATATTCTACTAGGCAAGGATCTAGAAATCTGAAATAAGAAGGGGGGCTCAATTGTTTTCAGAATAAAATAAATTATAATGTTACAATATTATATATTATGGATAAAAAAAATAAAATTAAAATTAATTTATAAGAATTTTTAGATTTTAATGAACTATTTATTAATTTATTTTACAAATAAATACATAATATATAACACTTCCAAATTTTGGAGATTGGAAATCTACGCCTGAATTATACATACTACTATTATATTGTTGTTTTTTTTTTTTAATAATTTAATAAATTAGTATTATTTTATTATTTTATCCAAGTGTAGCTCAGATTTATCACTTAACGACTTGGAAATTCAAAACAATATATTATTGACCCCGAAACGAAAATATTCCGTCTGCAGACAACGCGCTCTTAAACTTTTACACCAAAAGTTTTGGCACATAGTTGCTTCTATCGGATCCGAAGTTGATCGTAATAATAATATAACACTATAATAGTATTGTAAATTGTGTTGTGACCGACACGTCGTATCAAAGAGGGCATGATAGTAAAACAAACTAATCCAGCATTGGTAATATAATTATATATATATTACAATATTGTATTTTATTATGTTTCCTAAACATTATACGCGTAATATAATTCTATAATATACATATATATACCTACAGTATTACTCTCATTCGGGCGTTTTTTGTAGTCAATTTTTTTTCAATTTTAATGATTGATTTGCAGCTTTTTTCTATTCGTTTATATTTCATTCGCATCTTTGATGTTTCATTAATTGCTTTATATATTCCATCCTGCAGGTCATCCTGTTGTATGGTTTTTGCCTTTAAAGACCTCTTCTATATAATTAATTTCAGCAAACTTTCATGTCTGATATATTATTACCAATTCCCTATCAGTTTGTCTTCTCATCAATAAGCTGTTTTATGATGTTCGTCTCTTCGCTTTCTTTAATTTAGTACCTATTTCTCTATTAATTCTTTACTTTGTTCAGTTTTTTTTTAACATCCTTCTACAACATCATCTGCACGTTTCGAACGCCTAATAAAATTTGTTCATCTAATGATAATTTTCACCTACATAAAAATATATAAAATACTATTCATAACATATTATTGTATTCTCAATAAATTTATCATCAAGTTATTATTATTTTTTGACGTAAATAGTACTATTTTTTGGTTAAAATTTAGTTTAGCTTGGGAAATGCAGTTTATTATATCTTCATTAACTCTCGAAAAATATTATTACACTATACCTAAGTATGCGAACTCATCTACTTTTATTCTAACTCTTTATTACAAACAATATATAACTGGTGCTCTTCTTTTTGTATTATTTTTCTCGTCCATGTAAAATAATGTTTGTTTTTGTACATTTATTTCTGTGTTTAATTCTTTATTCAGTATTCTATTCAATACTTTTAATATTTTCCACTGTCTGAAATACATATTATTGTGATATTATCTGCAAAATGTTACATATTATAAAGTTGTTCGACCGTCTACATTTACTCATAGATCAGTTTCTTCTCTCATATAAGATTTATAGCCAACCATTTGGATATTACACTCGTCAGTGACCATGATTATACAGTCACCTTCATCCCCGTGAATATAAAAATAAAAGAGGAAACAAATAAAACGATTAAATTACAATATATTATTATGTGCTCCTGGTGTATACCCGTCATATAGTACACGCATATACGATATCATAAATATATATATATACGCATATAATACAAGAATAAATATTACGAGTGTGTGTGTTTTGTGAACAAATAACACCTTACCGTTGGTTCACCGTCGATACATTTGTTCTAGGGGGGAAAAGGGTTGTACGTCCCAAATGTACTGCGTTTTATTTAATGTACCTTCTACCTATAGGCTATCATATATACATTATATTATTATGTTGTATATAGTGTTCACCTACACTGCTGTGTTACTGTGTTTTTATTGCTGTTAAATCGGGAATATGTTATACGGTGTTTTAGGGGTGGAAACCGGCGTTGTCGAAACGTTTGACAATAATAATAATAATAATAATAATTACGACGACGACGGCAATCATACGGCCGATAACGATATTATTATTATGCACGGTCGTTCAATTTTCACGTTCGTATCTCGAGTAGTACATATTTACAACCCGAGTTCGAGACGCATAACCATAATAATAATTTAGCTAGGTAATTAGCTTTCTCGGTTGGAGTTTTGGCCTTATGCAATAACTTTTTAATCCAAATTATTTTAATCCTATTATTATCAATGTTTAGATTGTAAAATATAATTTATTATTTTTTGGTTGTGTTGATGGCATAATAAATATAATAATAATATGAATTGGACGAGAATAGCACTGTGTATATAGACACCTACTTATAGCTGCCCCAACATATTTGATCATCCTACGCATATTACAACTTACGAGACAGACAACTGTACAACATTGTAACCGCACACACAATACGTGTGGTGTATAATAATATATTTTATCGAGTCATCGCGCCTGTCTTGAGCCATCGATGTAAATCGACGATCGGGTGAAGTTGGCGGAGCGCATAATAATATAACGACGAAACTATAATATTGCAGCGAACACGTCATCGGCGTCGTTGTCCGTCGTTGTCGTTGTCGACTGTGGCTGCCGTAGTTAATATTGTACGACTGAAACAGTCGTTTAGCTTACGACTATTATACCGTTATTATAATAGACGACATTATATTATTATTAATTCAGGGTTCGGATTTTATAGCATTTGCTAATCAGTATGGGATTACAGATAAAAATAGCAGAGTGAGCTATAGATTTGTTTTATGTACCAGGAACTCCAAATATCAAACTTAATTTTGCTATTTTTTACATATTTGAAGTATTTCTGATTTTTAGTGCTATTTTTGGAGTTTTGGTGCTATTTTTCCTTAATAAATATTGAATGAAAAATAGTATTAATTTATGTGAATCCACGAGAAAAATGTCCATATTACAAACGATGTCATCATTCAAAGTATAACGTATTGTATAACACATAAGTTTTTTAAATTGTTAACAGAAAAAGGTCATTTTAGTTTTTTTTTATAAAATATGTATTAGTTCATAAGATTTCATATTATAGATATTAATTCAAATCGGCATAAAATTAACTGTAAGTAAAAGATAATAAATTTAATAAAATTTTAATTTATTTTTTTTTTTCGTTATTTTTGATGTTTTAAGGGTATATTATGGGGCATATTTTTAGTCATATTATAGTACTTTTTAGTATTATAAAATCCGAACCCTGATTATTATTATTATTATTACGTTCGTTTGGATACGTCTATTTACCCCGCGACCCGATAGATCGGGAATCGCATACTATTATAATCGTAATAATATATTATAATATAATATTAATATAATATAAAATTTGACGGTCGTCGGAAACCGTTTTGGCGCGCGTAGACCATAGAGCTGCCACCACCACTACCACCGCCACAACCGTCACCGACTCCGCCGCCGTCGATACGAAATAAAAATCAATAGATTATAATAATTCACGCAAACACACACGCACGCACACACACGCACACACACACACACTCACACACGCGCGCGCTCGGGCGCTCGCTCGAAACGATAGGGAAACGAGTTCAAGGATTTCGGCGGCGGCTTTTGTGCGATATTATACGTCGCCGGCGGAGGGAAAAGCGCATTGGTGGTCGAAATCCTCTCGAAACGGACGTTTTTCATCGTCAAAAACAGAGACACTCGTCGGCCGCAGCCGCAGTCACGCGCACACGATAAAACGACGGTACGAACGGCTTCGACGACACGCGTGTTTACGCATTAATATTTTAAATATATGTGTATATGTGTGTGTGTGCGTGTGCGCGTGTGCGCGAAGTAGGTGCTCGTGCGGTATACACATGTATATATGGAGTTCGGCTCGGGATAGACGAAAAAGCTTTTTTTTGTTTTGCGCCGGTGAAACAATAATAATAAACTTTCGACCGCACGAATACGTTTTCTTTATTTTCTATTTTCTATTTTTTTTTTTTTTTTGTTAATACGTTTTAAGATACGAGGCGTGATTGAAAAATACCGGGGCTTAAACTTTTACACATATCAGAGGCATGTCGTCCTATATACTTTATATGGACGGACGTCCCGACAGATCGTACTCGTAACAAAATGCTGCAGCTCTTAATTGTAGAATGAATAATCCGATGGAATCGGCCAGAACGATTCAAAACTCGAACACGCTGGCGTTTCACATTTCGCCTTATTAGATTTCGACTACCGTTTCGTACGTTTCAGGCTGACGAACAATTAAAGTCGCGTTGTTATGCCTTATATTATACTGTTTGCTTTCCACTAACTATGGGTCTGTAGTAACTACGTAATAATCGCGAATAAAACGTGAAATGAAAATACGGCGGAATTATTCGAGATCGAGATAGGTACCCGAAAATAATATTATTATTATACGCCATAATGTCGTGTAAATAATGTTTCGATCAAACGTGCATTAGGTATATCCAACAATATAATATCATACATTTTGTTTTATTCGACAAGTCCGCGTACTACCCGTACTACCTCCACACAGTCTGCAGCAATGGTCTTGGAACACTCGTAACGCGCGATATTACTGCTCGGCTGATCGATCTCATATTGTGACATTGTTACGTTACGTTATGAGCATGTTCAGCAGTGGCTGCCGTCTTTACTGCGGTGGCTTTCGTGTTATCGCACCGTACGCACACCCGTCATTGGAATAATGACAATGGCGACGGTGACGATAACGACGACGATGATGATAATAATAATAGTAATAACGATAAAAATAAAAAATCGTACCACACGATAGTCGCTGCTCGGCGGTAGTGTCGACGGTGGTGACTTGAGCAGTCGTGTACGAACATCTATTTTTTTGAACTTGCTCGGCACACACGTCTTGGTCGAGTCCGCTCGTCGCTGTCGTCGTCCGCGCGGAGCACACGTCAACGACTCGATTATTATTGTTACGACGAAGACGTATCGCGCGAAAGAAACCGGCAAAGTTTTCTCTGCGGACGATGTACGGAATATTATAATAATAGCATAATATTATTACAATAATTATAATATCTTGTTATAGATGCTTCAGTGGCTATAGGAGGGGCCGACCTAATGTCGAACTTCACAAGTCACACTACATAGTACTATAACACAACCCCAGGCGAGTTCAACACCTATTATACAATAGCCGGGGAAGAAAAGGAATTCATATACTTTGTCGGCCTTATACATTATTATTTATTATATTCCGTCGCGTTCCACAAAATCTGGTATGATATAATAATATTAAAGCCTCGATTACACTGAGCGATTTTACACGCTGGGTGTCGGCGATTAAAGTCGCGCGTATAGCGACTTGTTCGATTACATTGAGCGATTAAATTCACTCGCTTGCTAGTCGTGCACTCATGTGATATACATGTACAAGAAGTTGTCATTGATATAGATAATTCATTCGTTTTCCTTTATATTAAAAATTTTACAAT
>JACXSJ010003222.1:0-27303 GCA_014851325.1 Pentalonia nigronervosa
TGAAAAAAACTACATGTTTTAACTTTTAATCATGAATTAAGATATATTTGTCATTTGATAGGTATATCTCATAGAGCAATAATTTATCTTAACTCGTGCTTTTAATGCAAATTGTGAATCTGATGACTTTTGTGAACATTTTGGCGTATTGTAGTCGAAATGTTGACAACGGCAACACTGTAGCTGCCAGCCGCTAGTGACACTTACTCGTGATGGGTAAATGGGTTACTACTTATTATTTAGTAATTTAGTATGCCAGTAGAGGAGGTAGACAGTGTTAGAATGTGTGGGCCTGTGGTCTTTTAGTCCTTTTGTTAATTAGTTTCTAATTTTTATGACCGCGCTCGACACTTATGGTCAACGGTCTGATCCCTGCGTTTAATCCTACGCTTTCTGACTTTTCAGAAGCAGGATATATCAACAGTAGATAAATAAAAATGGATAACCTAAAGAAAGATATAACATCAATGAAAAAGCGTATTGGAGGGATACGTGTATTTTTCATTATATAGAAGAAAAACGAGAATGTTTGAAGACCTTTGTCAAAAAATTTTTCACCCCAACTATTATAAAAAAAAGTCCAGGAAGAAAGAAGTCGGCAGAAAGTCTTTATCTGCCCCTAAACCACAACTTTAACCAACTCCTGTTTTCAAACAAAGAACATCGCCTCCGTCAAAAGTCGTTAAACATCTTATAACAAGTAAAACATCAGAAGAAAATGGTTATATTTGTCAATTAGAAGTTGGCCGTAACTTCACTACTAATTGCTATACTCTTTTAAAATTATATATGTCAATGGACAAAAATAATAATTATCAGAAAATGGTGAAAACATCACCCAGCTTTACTTCAAATAAATGAAAGAATTTAAAAACCAAATTATTAGATGATAAAATAATAAAACTACAAGAAGAATTATTCAAGATTGGGAAAATTATGAGAATAAAGATGTAGAACTCAATGCAATTGATTTACAATCTTCAAGTAAAGTTATACCTATTAAAAATGTAATTATTCAAATTACAAATGAAGTTGCACCGACCATGACTGAAGTTATGTCAATAAGTTTCATTGAGCAAAAATGATATTATAGCGACCTTATGTAAAATTCAAGAATCTAGTACTAATTCTCCTAATAAAATTTTTGAGTTTAATGAAAATGACTATAATACCTCCCCCTGTTAAAGAATTAAGATAAAATAAATCTGATATACTATGTCTAGCAAGGGAACGCATCCAAATATAGGTATTCCATCATCTCGAGGTCTAATTTCCCCCACCATGTGATGAATTGATTAATGAAAGGGCAATCAGACCAGTTATTGAACAGTTAAAAACTATTTAAAGTTCATATTACATTGAAAAATTCAATTGTATTAATAAATTCTCTGAATATAGATAAAAGAATTACTTGATATGACTACTTTATAATAAACACATATAATAGAGTACTGAATTAAACACATTTCAGCAAGATTCGTTTATTTTAAAAAACTAAAATACTAGTAATTAAATAGTTTGATCTAGTCTATGAGCATTTTAAATCCAGTAATTAAACACTAATAATAAAATAATTAGTTATAGATATCAAAAAACAATACAAATGTATCCCATAATGACTTGTAAATATTTTGAGTTACACCTAGGTAAAAGTTTAATGCAAATAAAATACTCATGTCACAAGATAACAATTAGTTAAATTTAATGACTTGAAAATATTTAAAACAAAATAAGATTTTACATAAAACAATAAAAAGAACAAAATACATAATATCTCATACCATTCTGGTAACAGTGTATAAGAAAAATAATATATATTTGTCATTTGATAACAATTAAATAGTTAAATGTAAAAATTAAAAAACATAAACACGGTATTTGAAAATAAAACAATGAATAATTAAGAACTTAATATATAATAATTTATAAATATTATGAGTAACCAACTTTCAACATGTATATGAGATAAAAATCAACGACGTATCACAGATAAATACAACAGTTTTTTCGATTTCTGCACAGAGCTCATGTTCCCATATTACACGGCAACAATACTTGATCCAAGACTCTCTACTTTTAAATACACTATATTGATCATTACAATATAAACAATTAGCATCACCCTCAGAACTTTCAGAATGTTGTCTTAATTTTTTTTATTATTTTTTCCTAAATTTTTTTAACTAACCATTTTATTTTTAATCTCTACATTTTCTTTTGAAACATAGTTCCTCTTCCTTTTTTAATTTTTCTTGTTCTTTCTTACTTATTTTCTAACTATCTGGCCTTGGTTAAGATAAATGTTTTTCCCAAGCTTCTTCAGCCGATTTACTATTTACATTTATTATATTTTGTCATTTTTCATAAGATCTATTACATTTTATTTAGTCTCTTAATTTACAATATTATTTTCAATCTCACTGATATTGATATATAATAAATTATCTTCAATAATTTTGTTCTCTTCCCCAAATGTAACTTGTGTAACTTATATCTGCTACTGATTATTTAAATTTTTTGGCTATTCTAAAAGAAAAAAATATTTTTATTATTTATTTATTAGTTAATAATCTATATTTATTAATATAACTAACCCACGTGAATTTTAATTTGAAAAAACAATTGTAAAAATTAAAGTTCAATTACTGAATTCAATCATTTTAATCAAATACCAGTAATTGAACACCTAAATAATCAGCTAATCAATCATAATGTTTTATGAATGAAATTAACTATAAATATTATATAATAAACAATAAAATTAAAATAATGTGTTGTCATATTCTTGGGTCCATTTTATTAATCATCAATTAAAAGAATTTAAACTTCAGTTAATATAAATCTTAAGTTAAACTAAAATTTTGATTTTATAATCTAATATTGGTTAAATTTAAACTGGACCTTAATTACAGTTCAAATTAATGGACATATTATGGTCAGTTGAGTATTTTAATCTGTGATTAAATATGTACCTAACTACATACATATCTTTTGTCTCAGTCTTTTGGTAGAAATGGTTAAAGATCATTCATATGAATAATAAACAATATATATAAGTATAAAAATATTTGGTAATAAGTATTATAAATATTATTTTATTATCATAAAACGATAAAATGAAAATATTTTTTATAATAGTTAATAATTTTAATGTAAGTACCAATTTAATTTAAAAAATACTTAACTTGTTTTATTATCTATTTATTTGATACTGTCTCAACATTAAATAAATTGTATTTACAGTTAATCCTAGATAACTGATTTAAGTATCAGCAGTAAGAAAGTCAGAATTTGAATAGGTATATGCATAATTTAAACATAAAAATGAGGTGAGAATGCACAATATAAAATCACTGTGTATAAGTATTTGTGATAATATCAAAAATCTATTGAGGATTTTTTTAAATTTTAGGTAGAAAAACTTATGAGAAATCTTGTATTCAATTTTCAAGTTTTAGATATAAAAAGAAAAATTGTTGTTTCCTTTTTTTAATTTTTTACCACAAAATAATTTGCAAATTTTTGCGGTTTTGATTTTTGACGAAATTTGTCAAAAGCCTAACTTTAAACACTCATCAAAAAAATATCGTTGATCACCTATTTCTTTTAATTACATTTATAACAATTTATTAAATACATTATATTACATTTTCAAGTTTTTCCATAGAGTAAAAAATTATATATTGACAATAATTGGAAAAAACTAAAATAAATCGAACATTTCTCATGCCTATAAATAGCTCAATATGAGTCAACATTTTTTAAAAATGATCATGTATAGAAAATGAAAATATAAATATTTGATGAAAATTACAAGTATCTACGACAGTTAGTTGTTTTTGAATTACACCAATAAAATCAAAATTAATTTTGTGTAAAAATTCCCGTTTTTCCTAAAAAAAAATTTATTTTACCTGATAACATCCAAAGTACTATTAGATTCACTTTCCTATCAGGAATATGCTGAAGTTAAAAATTAAAGTATTTTAACGGCTCCAATAGGTAATGACTAATGGCAGACAAAAAAAAAACACATACCTAATTGAATAATCAATATATTAATTTATTGCTCAGTTCAGAATTTAAAAAAAAAAGTTTATATTTATAATTAAAATATTTTAGTAATTTGTATGAATACCTAGGTATATTATAAATGTTAATTGTATCTATTATTACGATTTTATTTCTGTTTTCTATTTATCAAACATTATTATATACAATTGCTACTTATTTAAATTGTTCTAAAAATGTGATTTAATAATTATCTTACGCAAAAAGAAGTTTTTCTAAGCTAAAAATTATAAATATTATTTCCGCAATAGTATCAGCCAAGAAAATCTATCTAGGTTGTCTATGATATCTATTGAAAAGTCAATATCGGGTACAATAAATTATGATGACATTATAAATGACTTTTCTGGAGCAAAATCTAGAAAAAATCATTTTATATATTTATTAAAAACAATATACTCAATTTGGTTAGCACACATGTAATTATAAATATATTTTTTATTTTTTTTTTATGTAGGTAATTATTTTATACTGCAAAGTATATAAAAATATGCAAAATTAAATTTTTAATTTCAGTTCTCTTAATGACTAAATCATGTAATAATTGTTTAGCTTATTCTGCTATTCCTTAAGCATTTTATAAGAAAATATAATATAATATACAAATGCTATAAAATCCAGTGGCGTTATTTGGGAGGGGGGTGGCAAGTATTTGTCCCTCACCATTGTCATTAGTATATCGCTGTCGGGACGGCCGGGCTGGATATATGTTAGTTTTGACCCGCAAACCTGCAAACATGAATTATTTCATTGCTAAATAAAATTTAACCATGATTTGTGGCTCATGCTAATATGAAAATAATTATAGGGTATCTGTATGTCTGTATTACTTTATTATAGTCTATGACACAGTAAGTTATAGATAGCGTATTTACTGTATCGTATGTATCTGTGTTCTGTGTGTCATGTGTTATCAAAATGAGTATTTAACAGGCAAGAATTAAGGACCTTCCATGTTTATTGTTTATTTTATCGGTTCACGGTTGGACTAGCCATTTATATTTGACGTTTCAATTTTATAATAATTTATACATTGGTGTTAAGTTAACACCAATGTATAAATTAAGTGTTAACTAAAGTAATCTATGTTGAATAGGTAGCTTTTAAACTAAAATTGCACATTAATGCATGGCAGTTAGTGAAAAGTTTACACTAATTTTTGTTTTTAGATTTGTAAATGAGTTGAGTCAACGCTTTAGTGACTGTAGTAATGCTATTGTTTTAACTTACTCCGTTTTTCTTTCCTTTAGTCCTAATTACTTTAATCACAATTGTTTTTATTTAAATACCTTCCTTAAATACTATCAACATTTTAACATAAATAGTCTCTTACTTGAATCTGCTAAAGTCCTTATACAAAATTCTAATACTTACCAAAATAATAATGTTATTTTTTCCATTTCCAAAATTTTAAACAAAACTCTTAATGCTTTTCCAGAAACTTTAAAAATAATACTTATCCTCTTAACTTTACCCGTTTCAACTGCTTCAAATGAACGTAACTACTAGTTACTAACTAGTATGCATAAAATTATGTAAGAAAGCTGTTTGTATTAAGATAAAAATGTAATTGTAATGTAATTGTTAGTAAACGATTTTTTTTTATTATTATTATGGGCCAGTCAAAACTTTTGCTCCTCTTTCAAAACTGAAATGACGCCACTGATAAAATCCCAGTCTCGCTCATTAAAAAACGTTTAAAGAAGAGATCCATAATAATTATAATAAAATCATTGTACCTAGGTTACCAACTACCATAAAAAAAAAAAAAATAAAATGTATTATTATATCTATAATAACTTGTATCTCTTACAATTTTTAACATTTGTATTTAACAATATTGTTATGTATTATAAATTTTCATATAGCATATATATAGATAGAGACTAGAGATATATACACTACTCAAAATTAAAACCAGTAAAATAGTGATAATAATTAATCAAAAAAGCTAAGAGGGCTTCGCCGCTTTGTATCCAAAAAGTTTTTATCAAACGTTGCACCGACTATAGTCCGGTACCTAGTTAACGCTAAATATTACACCCCTCACACAAAACGTTGTCCTGGTAACGATGGACGCAAACATCATAAATTTGAATATCATGCAACTCGTGCGGGAACATGATAATTCAGTTGACCATATAAGGTACAAGAGCAGCAAAGTAGAAAGTGATATAATATTAATCAGTATAAATAGTATAATATATTATTATGAATTCAAAACAAATAATTATGTAATAAAATACCTATGTATTTAATATAATAACTATAAGATGACAGGTCAGTTGAAAATCACTTGTAAAGTATTATTTATTTAGGATGAATCTATATTTTTTCCAAATACATAATTAAATGCACGTTACAACCGATAACCGAACTTCATTCGTCAAACTCGTTCATAATATATATACCGTATATTAGATAATAGGACGTTAAGGCGTCAAGGAGTATCTAAACAGTTCAAGACTTAATAGTTTTTTCTATTGTACCTAGCAATTATATGATTTATTTCTTGCAGGGTCATCAGTCGACAATTGGGATATATTAGATGATTTGATCACTAGAGATGAAGGCGAACGAAAAGATCAAGAAAACATGTATGCCAATATACACACTATTCAGTAAATTGAGAGGGAGGGTCCACACTCGAACGTTGTTGATATAATATAATATGTTAGTTGTGACTTGTGGTGGGAAACTATTGCAAAAGGTTACCAAATATCGGCCCATATGGACGAATTTTCTAGCTCGCGGACAAGACATTAATTATTTATTAAATTTTATTATTTTTTTATTGTGAATTATTTTTGAGGTTTAAATTAATTTTCATTTAATTTTTTGATTTTGCCTTTACTTTCTTTGGATAAACACGTACATTAGATTTTGATGGCCCCAGAAAATGTTCTGAACCCCTAAAGTGGCCCTTCGAAAATATTAATTGTTAATCCCTGCTTCATTGTTTATTCTTAACCTCCGCGATGTCTTTAAGAGTCCAAAATATACACTGTAATCTGTGGGGTTGGGGCACCCAAATAGTTGATTTAAATAATGAAATCCTAAATAGACCATAATATATGATATCTATAGTACAGTCCTATATGTGGCTATGTACTTAGTGATTTTCAAGAGCATCATTTAGGTGAGGGGGCAGTCGTACCATTTCCTCCGCCCTAGGTACAGTTTAAGGGTTGGTAAATTTGTTTGATGTCTTTATGTCTAGTTCTGCTGGAATGATGGGGGGAACCATACAGGCGGAGCGCAAGTCGCAACCTAGAGTCCATAATCGTAAATCGATGTTAATTTTATGGAACATAAAGTATAGGTAGTAACACCATAGCCAAGAATATTATTAAAGCAACACTTTAACAGCTGATTGATATGTTTGCTACGTTCCAGATTCACGTAAATATCCTCAAAGAACTTTATTACTTACCTATTGTTTATTTTTTTGATGTTTTATTTAATTATATTATAATAATGTATAACTATCTATCAATATGTTTACTATTACAGTATAATTATAATTAATATTGTTACTAATAGTATTTTTTAATCATTATCTTCTTATTTTGACCTTAAAGCTTCCTATAAAGATAAAGTATTACATTATTATATTTATTTTATGAATAATTGCATCTATTTTAAAAATGCACTGTATAAAATAAATGTATATGGCCATGAAAATAATCAAGTTTTGAGTATAACTCATAAGTCATAATATAAACAAATTGTAAATTCAAAGTATAAAAATTGTAAACTTAAAAATATCTAAAACTTTTATAATTATCTAATACTTCATAAAAATGTAATATTCAATAACAGGCAATAATGACCTTTGCAGTTGAAGCCTTAATAAAAAATAAAAAAATTTTAAAAGATAATTAATAAAATATTCTTGCTTGGAAATCTATTGGATTATTAATTTTTTTTAATATAATTACTAACTGAATCGACTTCCTAAAATGAGTAAAAATGTATAAATTATAATATTTGTATTGTTACTTTTTTATATCTTAGCTAAAATGTTGAAACATTATTCCTTTAGTTATAAATTGTAAACGTATTTGTAATATGGTACGCATATTGCTATACATTATTAAATTCTTATTGGCCGATAAAAATTTTGCACCACCCTAAGACAAACTGAATTGACGTCTTTGATCTTAACCTCAAACACAAATCTCAACAACGTTAAAATAAAAATAAGACACACTGATTTGATTTTAAAAATACCAATGTCTTAAATTTGTAGTTTCCACTATAGGACATTAGGTGTAAAATAAATATAAAATAATAGGTACTTAATAGGTATACATAGTTATACATTTATAACATAATATATAGTATACTTGGGTAAAAATAAACTAGAAAAGAAGGGACGTGGCTAGGTACTACACCATTTGCTAGGTATCTACATATAAGTCCGGGAAATAATGTAATTTAACAGCATTTAATAATTTGTTGACTCTTCGGAAACGATGCGATGTTATTTACGTTGACTTTATACTTCCGTCCTCGGCAGGAATGAGTCACGAAGACCGGCATCGTCAACCATCACTAAGAAAACGACGACAGACGATTGGCTGGGCCTGCGCCCGAAAAGCAACGCGGAGATAACGTCGTACGAACCATCTTCACATGGGGGCGGTGGGCAAAATGCGAGAAGGCGTTATGACTTTAGGCGACAGAGCACGCAACAGCGAACGTCCCGTTCGGCGGGCTTGTTGTTTAGCGACGACGATGACGACGACAACGACGATGGTAAGAAGAACAAGACCTCCAACCGAAACGTTTTCGACTCGTTAGCCGATAGCACGTACCGCGGTACCGGTGTAAATGCTACTGTGCCGTTACCGTCCACGACCACTGTCAACGGAGACGCCGCCGACCGGGCGTGGGCCGCGGTTTCCGAGCCACCTACGTTGTCGAAACGCCGAGAGACGTCACCGTCCATCGTCACAGTCGCCAAGAAAACAGCGGCAGCCACAGGTAGGTACCTACCAAAATATAAATTACAACGACCATAATGATCACTTATGATAAAACAATTATGTTCTATTATTATATTTTTTCCCGTGTAATGTACTCATACGGTGGAATTCGTTTTCTTACAGCAAGCACTATAAAATTATTATTTCATAATTTTTAATATAACTCTAAATTCTAATATTGACACATTTTCCTTAGTTCTTCTTTTGAATACTTAGTAGATATAGGGTTCAACTATTCAACAACAAGCATAGAATCATGAACAAATAAATGAGGGCAGTGAAAAAAGTTAGTATAAAGACTTTGAACTTTTTTGAGACTTTGATACAAAGAATTGTATCTGTATGATTCTGTGTACCTTACATTTTCGAAATAAGTTGATAGATAATTTTGAGATAATGAGTGTTTTAACTTATTAGCTTTAGCTGGTATTCATTGTTTAAAAAAGTCAAACTGTTTACGAAAAGTGTAGATCACTCAATCTTTGACCAGCTCTTTCTCATCACCATACCATCTCCAAGCTTGGTGTAGAGAATAAGAAGTAAAATAAATGATACTAAATCCATTTATTATACATTCTCGGCCGAACACGGAGTCTACCCGTCACTCAACATCAACAATTAACCCCTTCCCAGTGCCCAATGCACACGCTACCTTGGAGTCAACATCGACCGATGACTTACTGGTTACCTCGTATAAAAAATAAAATACGATTACTTGACGACCATCTCTGCCTTCTTCGCCCGTTTCTCGCCTCAAAAAATATGAACTATCACTAAACTATTGCTGTAGGCATTAACAACTGTTAAGACACATTTAGTCAAATGGAATCCAGACGATCTAACTATAGGATTCAGCTAAAATGTCTAATATCAACAATATTCAAAGATTCCAATTAAAAGTCCTCCACATTATCTCAAAAGCTTCATTCTATATTTCCAATGATACTATTGACTTAATCTTTAACATATCCACTGTTACCAAACTAGAAAAGTTCCATTTTAAATGCTTCACTAACAAGGTACATATAATAAAGACATAGAGAGCATAGGACAACTAAAGAAAAATTAAAAATTTTCTATATTTGTTACTATTACTGCGACTTACTCACCATTCCAACCCTCTTACCGCCCAACTATCATATCTGCAACTATATTCCAGAGAATCCCAAGTTTATTTATTTATTTATTCAGCCAAAACAATTACAATAAAATACATTAATAATAGCTGATACTGAGCTATAAGCTGGTATACGGAATTCTACGATATTACAATTCGTTATAAAGTAAAAAACTAATACAAATAAAAATATAATTTTATTAAATAAACTTAACATAATAAATAGATACTTTAGAAATAAAATTTAATATGGGCATTACATATAGGTACATATTATACGATATTATATTTAGACATTTAGACTTTTTATAATTTTATTATCATCAAGATCACTAACTATTTTATTTATTGCCATTTTTATTTGATTTTTATTAATTATATTATTAGTATTATTATATTGGCTTTTACATAAAAAAAAAAAAAATGTTAATCACTATTAATATCTAATACAACTTATTATTTATATCATCATTATTAGTATTAATAATTAATATTTCACGATGAAGTACCTCCATAGTCCACTGGGAAGCTCATTCACTTTAAGCTGTTATATTTCAATGTCATTATTTTAGTATTTATTATCATCAAATAAGCTTATTGTTCAAATTTGCAACAAATAGCTTAATAAAGAATTTTGAAAGAAAAAAAGCTTTCTCGTTTATCACCTAATTGAAAACTATATCGATTTGTTTTCCAGAAAATATGCCTTCTTGGTTAAGTGGATTAATACATAACACAGACGAAACGACCACCCTGACTATCGCTCCTCTGCCTAATACTCATCATATTTTGTCTACTGACAAAATGATTGATGCAAATGTACCGCAGAAAACTGAAAGAGCTGAAAACGATATCGCCGAGGAAAAACCTGTTTCTGTTTTATCGTTGCTCAGAGGAAAAGACAGTATCCAAACTTCCATAATGGAATTGATCCGTGAGTTGGCTAAAAAAAAACAAGACATACAGCAAGCTGCAATGGCATTGATTCAAGAGCAACAAAACAGCGATCTCCTTATTAAAGTAACAAGAAAATTATAATTATACTTATTTAACTTCCTACGTATATTTTATCGTATACAGGCATTCTTAATGGATAATAGTTATTCCGTAATGAACTCCGATACACAAGAATTAGAACGTCTACGGTCTGAGAATCACAAATTTCAACTCACGAATGATCATCTTTCAAAAAAACACGAATTAGAATTAGATGCCTTAAAGACTAAATATGAGTAAGGCTTGTGAGATATTTGAACTTTTTACCAAAATGCATATATAGCTATATAGGTAATATCGTTAATTATTATTCATTTTTTTAAATAACAATTATACTGCATTATGAATAAATTTGTAATAATTATGTACGTAATAATTAATTATACAATTTTATAATATATTGGACATCGTAATTATTATACTACGTAATTGAATTTTCATTTTTAAATGTTTTGGTGATTACGTCGTTTTATATGCATATAGATTACAGCAAAATGTGTTGCATGAAAAGCTAGATCGTTATGAGGAGCGCGTAAATGAGCTAGAAGAAGAACGAAAAACTGATATGGCAGAACGAAAAGAAAATGAAAAGCGCTTAAAAGATATGTTCGAGGAAAGGTTGCGTGTGATGCACGAAAGTCATTTAATAGATCTCAAGCAAACAACCGAAGTGCACAGGATTAAAATGAACCATTTGGAAGAAGTTGAAACCTGCTTTCGTGATTCAAAGCCAAGGCGTCTGACCAGTGAAGAGATGACCGCTAGAGAGATTTCAATTACCGCTCAAAACAAACAACTTAAAGGTAGGTGTAGATATGCAATAATACTATGGCTATAGTTATAGTTCAATTTATTATTACAGTATACTGTATAAGAGCTATAATTTTTGTGCCTAAACCAGTCGGCCTTTCAATAAAATAAAAATAAGTTTCAATTATTTTTTAAATTAATTATTAAATTAGTTATTACGTTTATAAATTCTCCATCTCATCTTCTTATAACAATGGTCAAATCATCCACTAATTAGTCAAAAAGTTAATTTGTTTTAATTCATAAACGTAATGATTATACGTAAATGATTTATTTTAACCTAGTTAGTTAAATTAATATTTTTCCGCATACTTGCTTTAAACTTTGAGAGATTAATGTATTGCTAGATAAGTAACTATTAACTTACAACGTAGGCAGTTCTTATGTTAACATTTGAACTCGACATAATTAACTATTTTGATTAATATGCCCACCTATATGCATGGTGGGTATAGATTTACAGGAAGAAGTAGACAAGCAAATGGCCGTGTTGGAAGGAGAAAAGTCAGCTCTTCAAATGAAAATCGAAGAGTTTCAATCGAGAAATCAACGGGAACGAAATGAACTAGAACTTTTTAATAAAGAGCTAAAACGATCTATGAAAGCGTTTGAGGATAGTCGTAAAACATGGGAACGTGAGAAAAAATCAGAAACACAATATATCGAAGGTCGCAAACAAGAGTTAGAGGTAAGACATACGAGTGGGTGTGAACCATTAATAAGACTATAGTTTGTATTTTTCTATTTGTCTAGGATGTTCGTTCGTCGGTCATCGAAGAACAACGCAAGTTAGCAGAAGAACGTTTTGAAGTGGCTTCAGAACGATATAGACTCGAAACCATGCTCAAATTAGATGCCGGTACAGGAACCGATTTGATACAAGCCAAAGTAGAAGTGAAAGAGAATTTTAAGGAGTTAAAAAGAAAGGAAAAAGAATTAGAAAAACGATTGGAACATATAAAAGAATTAGAAAAACGTTTAGCCGACGAAAAAAACAGATTGCAAGAACTAGATGACGAAATTAAAATGAAATCAATTCGTGCTGAAAAAATGTTTAAGGTGAATATCTGACATAATATATATAATGAGTTTATGTCCACAGGCCACAGCCCTGACCTCCTAATTATAAATAGTATTTCCCAAGTTTTAAACAACTCAAGACTAATTAAATACGTTTCATCAAATATTAAATATTAATATAATAAGGTTCATAACATAATACACATTATTGTTAATAAACTTTAATTCTTTTTAAAATAGATGGCACTTTCAAAACAAGAAGAAGGACTAAAGGCTTTAGAGAATGCAAAAGATATTCAAAATAAATTCGATAAAAAAGGTAAAGATATTCAGAACCGACTGTTGGACGTTATAAAACGTGAAGAAAATATTATCATGGTGAGTAATGAACTCAAAACTATTGTTGTATAGGTAATTTAAGACACCTAATTAAATTTATAGGAAGAAACTAAAATAACCAAAGAAAAGGACGCATTCAGCAAATTACGAAAAAAACTAGATCTGGTTCTACCTCAATTGTCCGGAGATGAAATGCGTTTTTTAGATCCTAAGTTGAATAAACATGAAGCTGAAAAGGAAGTATATTTCAAGAAAACTCAATTACACTAATTGTAAGATTTGTATTTGATATTAATACATACATTGTTCGTTGAAAGTTTAAGTTTATAATATAGTAGAAAATACAAATATTATATTAGTCATTTAATGAATATATATTTTTACAATTTTATATAAAATATTATGTATTATGGATTTATATTTTCTTAAAATCCTTAAAATATGATATTTTTATGTTGCTTAAAATAAGCAATATATTCTTTTAATATTCTTTTAAAATACCAGATATGGTATAATTCAAATTGTTTTTATGAAGTATTTAATTTACGTTTTAAACCATTTTTGTGGACAGTCGTATGCACGTGTTGTTGTGTTATCTGTGACTTTTTGGTGCACGGAAATTTTTATCACAAACTTGACAAAAAATTTTTGAACCATTTGTTGTGAAAGTCGTTTGTTGGTACGACAAAATCCATTGAGCAAATAAACTTTTTAAACGGCTTGAAATTTTCGGCATATTTGTATATTATAGTAATATGAGTGGAAAGACAATATGTAAGCAATAGCATTCGCACTCAAACATTAACATGCGACGCAACGAACGACTGAATAGTTGTGACAACTATCGAATTAATAACCGATGTGCTATCCCAATCGATAGGGAATATCTAATGATCTAGAACCCAGAAATAAATCATTTAGTGAATATTGTATTTATCGAAATGCCGATATACATGAAATATGTTCATTATGTCGAAATTAAAAAAATATTCTCAAATGTTCTCCAACATGTTGAATATTCTCTAACCCCTAAAATATGCTTTTTTTACGCAAAATAAATTTTTTCCTATGAATTTTGATTCATGACTCATAAGGGTATCTTACTCCCATTTAACTGCATACACTAGAAACAAATATGTACAATTATAAAAATCCGACCTCTAATTATTACACATTAAATCGTTTAATTACATTACTTTTCTTTATATTAACCAATTACCATACACTATATATTAATATTTAATCACCAACAATTTTACATGAATAAACTAAACTTAGATGGATTAAAAATTTACCGTATTTGTATATTTATAATCAATTTGTAACATCCACCTAAAATTGTTATTGGATTTCTAACGTGTTTATATTACTAATCAGTACCTTTATGTTCCATATTTGACTATAAATAGTTTTCAGTGATTACTTTAAGTTTTAGCGTAGTAGGTATTTATTATCACTAGTTGTGTTTTGCAGTTTGTACACAAGCTGCCGCATAAAATAGTGCTGTTATCTATTATTAGTATTTTTTTCTAAATTTTATGCAATGTGGAAGAACTGAAGATTGTAAACTTATTAACTTAAAATTATAAACTTTTAAAATATTTATTTTTTTGCATTTCATACTGTCTCCTGTTCGAAACAGTATTGCCATTGGCAACTAGGGCTTAGGCTTAACAAAATTAATCATTTTTCAATATTTGTTAAATTCAACAGAACAATTCACTTTTTCAGTAAAACGTTTTATTTTACATGTAAACAATGTTGCAACAAAAAAGCTCTTAGCATTTTATATTTTGTTGCAGGTAGTACAAATTATGCATGTATTAGAACCCTACAGCCTTATTTAGTTTTTCAATATTTTAGAAATACTAAAAATAAGTGTTATGTATATATATATATATTGTTATAACAACAAAGACATATTTTATCATTATAATTTATTTTTATATTTCTATATAAATTGTAGATAATAATTTACAAAAAAATGTATAATAATAATAATAATAATAATAATGTTTTATAGTAATAATAATAATAATAATAATAATAATAATACGATTATAAATAAAATAAATTATAAAAATTAACGTGAAATCAATATTAAAAATGTATACGCAAATAAATCATAAGTTAGAAGTGAGGTTGAATAATTTAAACAAGTAATATTTTTAACAATTATTAACATTAACTATTTAATATTATCTAACAATGATGAGAATATATTTTTCAAAAGCCTATTTAGATAATTTTTTTTTTTTTTTTGGAATGATTTTTAAATTGATTATTTATAAAATATAAATATTTTATACCTGGATATAAATTTTCTATCAGAATATAGCAAAGCCCATCATTGTTTTCTTATAAAATACTGCTATAAAGGAAAGGGGTATATAATAGGTAATTACATGCCATAGCCCTGATAGGGTAAAGTATTTGAAGTTGCATATGGGGCTCCACTTGGGGGTACATAAGGTTGCTGTGAAGGGGCTACAGTTCCTTGATAGGACGGCGAGTACATGTTACCCATAACTGACGGACCAGCTGTCAACATCAGTTGTGGTTCAGCTATATAAATAAAATTAATAAAATATCAAAACTGAACACAAATAAATATGTATTTCAATAACACTTACGTATCATCATTGGTTTAATATCTTCTTCTTTGTGTTCTTCCAATCGCTTGGATTCGGCTTCTTCTAATTTATCTACCTTGGCAACATATTCTCTAGTGACTTGAATAAGGTAAGGCATAGCAAAGTCCATGATTTTATGCCTCCACGCTAGTTCCAAAACTATGTCTGGGTGCACAAGATCGTAACATTGAAACAAAGCAGCAGCAAAACAATCATAGTTTCCGCGTTCTAAGAACCATGTAACCAATTCTTCAGCTACTTCTGAATTTTTTGATTCTGCTGCATATTCCATTGCATCCTAAATACATTAATTAGATGTCATAATAAAGTAAACTCAAAACATACATATATTTTGATATCAAATATTAATAATAAACCCATACTTTATATAATCTATCTTTCTTGCACAATTCAACACTCTGCTTCCATCTATTATTTCCTTTGTACAAGTAAGCAGCTATGCGTCTAAACTCTGTAAGTTCATGTTTTTCAAGTTTTTGGGCAAGTGCGATAGTGTCAAAATTATCAAAAGCATCAATAGACGTTCGTAGACCCTATAAAGAACAAAAATAATCAACCATGGAAAATACAAATAATGGTTAAAATAATTACTTGGTAGTCTTCCTCATCGATCAATAAGTTATTTAGTGCTTCATTTATAGCTTTATTATTTAAAGATTGCACAGAACGCAGGTAGGTTTTGACTAATTGCAAATGATTTGTCTAAATTAAAAAAAAGAAAATGGTATTATCTACAATAAATATTATGTTAAGACTAACAGTACCTTGGTGAAATATGCAACACCTCTAGTGTGGTCCATTCGTGGTGTCAACACTAGCAATAAGTCATTGAGCAGAAGCGGTTTATAATCGAGATAAAATTGTATTGCTTTGTAATATAATTCTAAATTAGCAACCTGAAAAATGAATTAATAGTTATTAGTTAAGAAGAAATAAACATTAATACTTAAACACTATTTCTTTTCATACCTTCGTAATAATGTCTTTAAAATGACTTTCTCGCCATGCTTCAGTTGGATGATTCATCATGGCTAATACCGCATTATCATACTCTTCATATTTATCATACAAAAATACTAACTCTGACCACAAATGTGCTTGTTCAGCTGCTCGTAATACTTTAGGGATATTAACACGAGACCAGAAGAGTTCCAAATGCTCCTTCATCTTAGCCGGTTTATATTTGGAGTATAAAATAGCCAATTCTGTAAACATTCCCATATGTGCACGTTCCAATCCCAATGCTGCTTCTAGAAGATTAATAAGTTCTTCAAAATAACCACGATCCTAAATGGATAAAAAAAATAGACATGTTATTAAATTATCAGAACAATATTATAAAAGTAATTATTTATTTTATATTACTTGGTAGTAGTTAATTAAGTCTTCTAATTCATCAGCATGAACAACTATATGCAGTCCACACATTTGAGCTAATCTGAACTCGTTATTATCAACACATGCAAAACACACTTCTTTCCATGTTCTTGTGCTATTTGCTTTACGGGCACTGTCAACAGCACCCTGATATTCTTTAAGATGTACAAGAGTAATAGCTAATCGTGCAAAGTTTGAGACATTGTTGTACAGCAGCTTAGCTGGTTCATACATTTTGTCTTCAAAACACCTATCACCAATCTACAAAACAAATTATTACATTGTTAAATCTAATATGCTACACAATGGAATAAATAAAATAACCTTTTGAATATCGGCATGATTTGGTCCAGAAATAAATTCCTCAAGATCAGCAAGACGATTTGTTTTGGCATAAGCGTAGATTAATTCACTTTCAATATAAGATTCACGAGCCTTCTTACGTGACATTTGCAAATAACGTACAAGATCTTCCCAACTTCCTATAATCAAGACAAAAATATATCAATGAATCATTCATACAACTTGTTAACTGTTTGTAAACGTATAATATAAAATTCACTAAATACCTGTTTTGTGTGCAGTCTGAACAACATCCATGTATGCACTTGGATCATCAGCTTTAATAAATGAGTCAATAGCTTCTTTGACAAACATACTTTGCAATTGAGATTTTGCCAATAAGCTCCAAACACCTGGTTCATTACAACGTTCAGCGAATTCATAAGCGCGATCAAGATTTTTCACATTATCAATAAGTACCTTAATAAACAAACATAATTAAAATTTTAATTATTTATCCAAACCAAAATAATAACAAAATATAATATATTAACAAAATCTTACTTGAATAGCAGATTGATTAACATTAAACTTTTTAAATATTGCAAAAGCTTCTTCAAATAATTCATTATTAATAGCGATGGATGCAATATCAGGAGCATCATAGTTGTCCAAACGATTAATATAATCCATAACACGAGTTCGGTCGGCTTTAACAGCTGTTAAAATCAATAGGTTTTGCAAGTTTCTAAATTCATATGAAAAGAAAAAAAATGTATTGTTTTATTTTTAATTTATAAACAATTAATAGGTTATCCTTATTTAATATTTACCTATGAGAGCTGAATAATGAGTTATCAAATACAATTTTTTCAAGTAGTTCAATCAATTCATTAGGCAAATCAGCAGTCATAAAAGCTTTTACAGTCACTGATATGTCTTCAGGATCTTGAGTTTCAGATAAAGCTGTTTGCACAACTTGATCAATGAGTGGACGACGATAGACATTATTTTCATTCAATACTTCCAGCCACAACTCTGGATTACGACGTCTCACCAAATATCTAGCTTCAGATTTGAAAAGACTATTTTCATTACAAACGTTTATCAATTCCAAATCACATTTTCCCCGTTCATAAGCAACGCATGCTAAATGTGGATCACGCTTTTCACAATATTTGCCGACCACACGGCTATCATAGAACTTGTTCTCTCTAAAAGTAAATAAATATATATTACAAATTGTTTATTGTTATTTATAACATTGTCAACTGCATACTTCAAATATCTTTCTGGATTGTTATTACTGTCAATATAAATTTTAGCAAGAGCATTATGAGTTGCGGGCTCTTCACTGCCATCATGAACACGTAATTCTAACCAAGATGACAATAGTTTAAGACGGTTACGTTTCTCTACTTCTTCTACCAATTCATCTGTAGAGAATTCTCCTTTCACGACTTGTATAAGATTTTTGATTATATCTTCTGAACAATCTACATCAAGGAGTCCACCAACTACAACTGGGAGACGTGATGGGTTCACTTTTTGTACATAAATCTCAATATATTTTTGTAAATTATTTCTGTATAAATATAACACGAGATCATGTACAAAATTAAATCGATCACACACAATGATTAATGGTAACTGATCAGTGAGCTTTGCTTCTTTTAAGAAATTCTTAACTCTTTCTGCATTATAACACGTAGATTCACGACATATCCGCTCCACTTCTTTAATTTGTCCAGTTTTGCAAGCTGCCTATAAAAATGTATTAACTATTTAGCAAAATGTTAACACATTGTATATTATATTCATCTATATTTTATGTTAATTATGGAATTTAAATTCAAAAATTGTTTAAATAGAATTTGAGTACATAAAAAATAAAATAACTAACTAAACAAACTTATTAAATTAAAGTATAAAAAAATCAGGTAACTAAAACACATACATTATAAACTCAAATGACTTCATCTAATAACTTACTGAAATGTATTTAAAATGAACTTCTGGATCTTGACTGAAGTTAACAATGGATCCCAGGAAGTAAAATAATCCTTCATAACTTTTAAATGATTCAAATAAATCAATCAACGCCTTAGTTGTTAATTGTTCATGGTATTTGGTTGCAATCTAATTTTGAGACAAAAATTAAATAAATTATATAGTATAGGTATAATATTTTAATTTCTATTTAAGTCATTTTAGGTATTTACCTTAACACAAATTTGAAGGTTTTGCCTTATGTTATTAGTTAGCATGGCTTTTAAACATTCCAAAGAATCTTCAACACTCAAGGATCCAAAGTAACCAATTAACCATTCAGGATTTAATAATTGTGTATGTACAACTGCTCTTTTTATATCATACAAGTCTGTATAATGTTCCAGAGCTCTTTGTAAAAGTCCGGCTTTTTCACACAGTTGGGCAACATGAGCACGATCATAATGAGTAAACATTTGGTTACCGAGAATAGCATCAGCTACTTGTGGAGCGGATATTAAATTCATTTCAAGTAGACGTGTTTGTAATGGACCTTCAGCTTCACGGTTATGTTTCAATGCTTCTAAAAGGAATTTAGTGCATTGTTGAACCATGCTTTGCTCAATAAATATATCCACAATCTACATTTAAATTGTTAAAATTAATTTTTTTTTATTGTACATAAATAGTTATAAGAAATTATTCAAACCATTAATTACATACTTGGTTAATATTAGCTAGAGGTTCAGCATCATCAGACAGCAACATTTGAGCAAATTCAACAGCATGATCAGGAGTAGTACGTAGGACTACATTCCTGAACAAATGTATATAATCTGGTACATAACTGATTTTTTGGGAGTATAATATAATTTTCTGATACTGGCCAGTCTCAGCAAAACATTGGACAACCTATAGAAAACAATTTATTGAGATGTCTAATAAATTATTATAAATTAATTGCTAAGTACTTTTGGTGGAATGTTTGCACGCAGATAAACTGACAATGCTAATGAAATGTCTGCAGTCTTAACCAAATCACCCAATTCTTCAGAGCACTCCAATTTATCTTCTTTAAGCCACTTTTCTAATAATTGTCTTTTATCTTGTGCAAGAACTGGACGACATAGTTCCAAGGATTCATATTTATTCAACTTGCCCTAAAAATATTCAAATATTAAGATAATTGATTAATTGTACAAAAATGAAAACCAAGGAAAACTGCAATAATATACCTGATCTAGTAATATTCCAAAGTATTGAAGTAAAGGAGATGATTGATTAGTAGCAGTTGGAACCTGTTGGAATTTTTGTATGGTAGAAGGTGTCCTGAGAATGCCTTTAGGTGCATTAGCTGCTACTTTAGCAGCATCTGCATATTGTGCACTTTGAAAGAGCATGTTAAATTTGCGGACAAAAAGTTCTTCTGCACCAGACAAATTATTTCGAACAGCCATACGTAAAGCGAGTTCTGAATGCTGGAGTACTGTATTAATGTATGGTATTATGTTGTCTTCTTCAACACTGACAGATAATACTTGACCTTTACGATTAACACCAATTATGCCACCAGTGGCATCATGTGGTGCAGTTACAAAAATTGTATCTCCACTAATGCGGTTCATATAGATGCAAGTAGCTGTTTCAATGTCATATAAATGAATATAACCATACTTAGTAATAAGATATATTACATCAAATTTGGAGCTGACTTGCATCGCAACTGGAAAATCGTTTTGTGCTTCTGGAGGAAAGAAAACTTCCACCTGTTTTTTGGGGAATGGTTGATTGCCTCTTGGTGTTTGTACCACTTCAACAATGTGTAACTAAAATTTAAATATTTAAATCAAAAATATATTTAAATTTGGAAAATTAATTTTAGAATAATTGAAATTACCTTTCCTCCTGCCGCTGTACGTGCAGCAAAACAAAACAATGTAGACATTTCTCTATTTCCTTCCATTTGGAATCTTGCAAAAGATGCAGCATGGCCTTCAATGGGCTGTGAACAACTTTTTTCTACAGAATATAATTGCATAGCTCCAACAACTCGATTTTGCTAAAAGCAAGAAAATAATTATAATTCTCTTCAAAAAGGTAGAAAAAAAAAATAGTACTTGAGCTGAAATTCCTATGAGTAGTAACCATTGTTGTTTATGATCCGTTCTATAATTAATTATTTGACACCCATTCAATGTAGAATGGCGATCAAACATCTTAACTGGTGTAGAGTCTCCTGAAATTTAATTTAGTTAAAAATATAATGCATTTCAGATGTTAAGAATAAATAATTACCTTCCATACTCCAATGGAATACAGATGTTTCTGTGACGAGAGCTAATGTATTTGGAGAAATCCATTTCCAAAAAACTACATCATCTTGCATAATGTGAGCTTTCATCTTACTCTTCATCTCAATATTAAAAATCTGTAGGGTCTTTTGAGCTAAAAAAAATTATTAATTTTTTGTAAAAATGTTATCAAATTAAAGCAATGCAATTCTTACATGCAGCTGTTCCTTCGGTACCCGCTTTTCCTTTAAGTGCTATCACTTTGCTAGCTGGATTCATTATGGCTGAATCTGCTGATATTGGACGCCTGATTGGATTTTGGGGATCAGCCATGTCAACAATGACAACTTGTGCAACATCACCAGTCTTTTCACGCACACAGATAAACTTATCTGATTCCATGGTAAGCGTATTAAAACTGATGTTTGACTGATTGATGCCCACATTTGTAAGCTATAGAAAAAATTATGACACAAAATTTAAAAAAAAAATCAATTAGGTAGAGGTACACAACAAATTTATGTTGAAGTTCAAAGTTCAAACATAATAATTGTAGGTACTAATAACTGTTATCGAGTATTGTGAATATTATTATAATTTCATTTGATATCACACCAACAAAAACACAATAATGTAGAGATAATGTCCCTATTATAAAATTCCCCTTGACCCATATTTAATTGTATTAAAATGTACAACAACATAATAACTTTGACAGAGACACAACGCAGCTGCAGTTACAATAAATGTTATATTATACACTTCTGAAATACAATAAACGCCCGTCACGGAATCGACATGAAACCCGACATCTGGCAAGTGATAAGCACAGACACAAGCTGTCATTCAACTCCACATTTCTCGGTGACAAAAACCAGACGGAAAAAATAAGCCAAAATTGGCGATTGTGGGAAAGCCCGTCGACCGGTCGAGCCCACGATATCGTTACCCCATTACCTACTTGTTATTATTATCGTCATCATCGTGAGTACCGTGATGAAAAAGGCGATCGCCGATAAAATATTTGTAATGATTGCGTCGCGGCGCGATAAATTATGTAACCTATTAATAGGCGGCGGGCGGATCAGCCGAGCGATAGGGTCGCCGCACGGAAACATTTGGGTTTTACCGGTGCCGATCGTCCGGATTGCATTAAAAATACACGGGACCATGCGGCGGCCTCGTCTCTGCTAAAGGCCAACCGTCGATTCGAGGGGCCGGCCTACGCCGACAAAAATGATCGATGGCCCCCGCGCCGACGACACAGTGGTCAATGGCCCCTGCGGCGACGACAATAGTGGTCGACGGCCCTTGTCGCCGACGGCACGGCGTACGTAACATTTTCACCACTCGGCGGCTTTAATTTACCTGTAGGTGTTCCTGGAATTTGATGGGTAGTATCTGCGCCATTTCGAACACGTTCAGTCCGCGTGCTGGTTATTCGCGAATCGCGAAGTGGTCGCCGTCGATTGCGTAGTCGGAAGAACGATTGACGAACGACAGAGTCTGGCGCTTTCCAAAAGCTCACGAGCGTAGGAGGAATGAGGAGAAGGAAGAGGTGCACTCTCGCTGATAATGACGATGTATATAGGTGTGTGTGTGTGTGAGCGAGTGAATGCGTGTGCGTGTAAGTAAATACTAAATTGGACGAAACGACACTCGCAGTTACGGTATCGACAGGTTTTTGATGTTAGGCGGCTGGACTGTTGGAGCCTGATAACTCGACTGAAGAAGACACTTTCAGAGAGGGACACGATTGGCCGACATCAACGCGATTGCGGTACTAAAAATGTAAAAATACGATATTGGTCGGATTCGGTGGTGACGAGACGTAAGACAACAATGACAATTAATAACAGAGTATAGAAACCGATCACTATTCACTACTTATTGCTGTCGGCCGTCGTCGGCGGACTTTGATACACCGTGTATTGTATTTTGATAAATCATAGAAATGGGACAATATTCGTATTGTCGCAAGTTCGGTGCACGGTTCATATCGGAAATCGCGCAGGCGAGCTGAAAAAAAAAATAATGTGTCGAAAGGGTTCTACTGTTTGAGCAGGGTAGAAGGGAGGGAGTGCCACATAAACAGACTAAACAGTGTGCCGTCAGTGGACGATATGAAATTCCCCTACAACCTTCGAAGTGCTAATACGCTAGTGTATTGTGGTGTTGGTGAGCGGTGTCTATGTTGGTCGGTACCCACGTCAGTACGTCACTACTCGGTACATACTACACAGTCGAGTAATTATTCCTCACAGTCGTACCGCCTTCCGGTTCCGACGTTCTGATCATTTAGCACTAGGCGTCTGATGACTGCCGCCCAAGTTAATTTCTGTTCTGTCCCCGACACATAGAGGGATTTAAATTGAAATTTAGTATAGCCTGAGCATAATATAGATTTGCTCGTCACGCATGGTTTGCGTAATACGTTGTGCCTTATTGTGCTCCACGGAATTTCGTCGTAGTCGGTTCCTCGTGGCACAACCACAAGTCTATGTCAGTAATCATTTTCCATTTAGGTCTTGAGCTCTTTCCACTGTTTCTGTTCATGGGCGCAATTTGTAAGGAGAGGTACTTGGAGGGCCTTACTCCTCCAAATATTTGTATTTTGAAGTATTATAATAATAATTTAATAATTATCTAATCGATATAACACAGTAAACTTTGAAGAAATTATTTTCTTGAGTTCAAACAACGAATCATTATTTGTGTATTTTCCATAGTAAATATCGAATCTACCACAGAACATAATATAGGTTAATATATTTTTTTTATAGTATTACAAATTACAATGCAAATTGTTATTTGTATTAAAAAAAATATTTTTCATTTTAGTAATAAATGTATTATAATATATTTAATGTATTAAATGTAGGAAAGTGGGTGAGAAAAAAATGATAAATATATTATGTATTTATATTATATTACACAGAGTAATATGTTCTAAAGATATTTGAACGGGAAGTGTGGTCACGGTCCACAGGTCTGTTTTATTTAAATATGTAAAGCCCATCCGAGTTAAAAGCTCAAATTGCGCCCATGTTAACTGTAGTCTGTTCCGTGGACCATAATGCACAACAGTCGTCATATCATATTGTTTTATTGTTCCGGGGTCATATTATAGACCTTACACTAATAGACGGAACATGATATAACAAGATATTATGATCGGAACTTTTTGATGGTCAGATTCTTCGGTACGCACGTGACGGAACATAGTGTTAAATGTATAGTATTAATGTTTAATGGCTATAGGATAATATGAACAAGGAAGTGACGTATTGTGAAAACTTGAAACAAATCTGGAGTTTTGCGATTATCGTATCATACCATGTTGTTATATTATGTGATGGAGCATCCCTGACTGGCGGGGTTGGGCAACAGCAATTTGCGATACAGTGATGTCATCATAAGTTGCATAAATAATTGTTCATACATCATTTTTCATTCCACATAATATTGTTTTACAATATTACAACCATAATCATTTGGTTATATTATAATTAAGGCTAAGTATGTAATACACTAAAAATACCCCAAAAATTCGAAATAATTAAAAAATCTGGATTTAGTAATAAATGCCATAAAAAACCTTGGTATTTACTCTGTTAACTATGCACAAACTGGTGTGCCGGTGTGGTCTATACACGTGCGCAGAAAAGCAGAACAACACGATTAGCGTTACCCGCGTTCACGGCAGGAACTACCATCACGCTCCGTCTATATATGAGTATATATCTATATATATGTATGAGGTACGATTTAGTGTGCCCGTATGCTTGGCAATTAGTGCATTGACTAATAATTTTATGCTTATAAGGTTCCTCCACCTTAATTTTTGTATGGTGAAGTGACGTGAGTTGGAAGATGTCGTTGGATTGGCTGGTTGGTTCAAGGTCCACAAAGAACAGAGATAGTGGATTTTTATTTACTTTGTGTAGGACGGCTGAGACCTGCCTGACTTCAAAAAGATGTTGTTCAAGCTCGGATTTGATTAACTCTGGCGGAGTAGTTGACTGAAGATTGCAATTGACAACTCGAGTTGGCTTGTCTTCTTTGAGCTGGTATGTGTGAAATTCAGCTTTTTCTTCTCTTAAGAAGTGGACTTGAGTTCTGTATGAATCAGAATTTGTTGTCATAATTTTGAGGCGGTCTGCCAGAGCTTTTCAGTGGAAATTGCCACACCAATTATCTCAACGAGTTTAGTGCACAGATTAGTAAAAGTAACGTGTAGTAGTCTTAAGAATATTGGTGGAGGTAGAGCGATCTTAGGTTCAACATTTAGGGACGCCTCAGGTTTTTTAATATTAGTATTAGTTGTATCAATCGTTGGAAGAATAGTCTCATGAACGTTTTGTGATAATATTTCATAACGATTTGCAATAAAAAAAACTTTTTATTTTTATTCACCGGTGTTCGTGGAGAGTTTTGTTCGGAAGAACTTGAGTGATTTCGTTCACCGTCCTTTAATGATTGGACTTTGGTCCAATTATTCGAATCGTAGTCGATATTTTCGATAACGTTTTCAAGATCATTAATTGTATTTGAATGAGTAGTTAGTGAATTATTATTTTTTTTATTTTTCTATTTGGGTGTTATATTAGGAGGCCGCGACATATTATCTTGAGGGTAAGGTCGTTACGCACGTTGCAGCGATAGCGCGACGAATATTGTTATTGTATAAACGGTAATTGGTTGGTTTTAACAGACAAATATTTTATTTTACATTTTGAAAAGGACTCGTGTTGAGCGCACTTGCACTTTTATAGTTCTATATTATAAGCTTATCGATTTTGAATTTTTGCGTAGTAAGCTTATCGCATTCGAACACGAAATGATAACGAGATCACAACAATTAAGTGGAGCAACGATATATATGTGTAACGGGCTAGGTGCAAATCGCGACTAATCTCAATATATATATAGATTTATATTATGTTTGTGCACGGACATAATAAATACCTTGTAGCTATCGCCTTGTACTTAGATCATGTACTAAAACAGTGGTGTATTAATGGAGGTAAGAGGATATAAATCATAAGGGTTTCTACCCCCCACCCCCCACAGATAATGTTTGAAAACCTTAAATTTTAAACAAGTCAATAAATTAATTGTAGTTAGTTTATTTTGTAAATGATAAAAGAGAAATAAATATAATTTAAATTTTAATTGAAGTATTTGTTCGGTTTGATTTATTTATTTATATATAATACTACATTATAATATAATAAACTTCTAATAAAAAAAATTTACGATAATATTTGGTGTTTTCGATTATGCAAGTGAAAATACGGGCTATTGCAGTATTCGTAGGAAAAAAATAATTGCAATTTAGCTATCACGCGATTTTTTTTTTTTTT
>JACXSJ010003223.1:0-27310 GCA_014851325.1 Pentalonia nigronervosa
ATATATATATATATATATATATATATATATATATATAAATGAATGTCTATCTGTCCATTATGCATTTCCAAACCGTTAAACCTATTGCGATTAAATTTGGGACAAATAGATTAAACCTCTGGGAAGAAAATAGGCTAATTTAAAAAAGCAGAGGTCCAACCCCGGGAGCTGCTCAAACAAGGATTTTGTGATTCGCGATGGATATTTGTTTATAAATAGTTGCTATTGGTAACCAAAGTCGTTATTGACTTGTATAATCACTGTTTATTTATACGGTTGTTAATGGTTACATATTTTATAACTATTATAATTAGTAAGAATATAATATATACACATTTTGGCAAATAAATTTATAGAAAAAAACAAATCTTTGGCACGGGCAACCATCGCAATGTCTTTCATGTGCGTACCTAGTTCTGATTTCACTCACTTACGCACCTCATAGGGTTCGCAATCCACCGTTAGTGATAATATACTGCTCGCATATTGTCCGTGATCTAAGGCAGTGGATTGCCTACCTAGGTGGTTTAGATGCATGTAAATCACCTTAGGTTAATCTTAACTTAGTATTTGGCTCAGGCAACATCGAGTGGGACTAAATTGAATATTGTTGTAACGATATTACTTAGTACATTTTGACCGTTATATTATAAAACAAAACATATTATTTGTATAGAGTTGGCATTATTAATTTTAATGGGTAACGAAGTGCACGGGATCAGCTATATAGTATGATATAAACATTAATAAATAAGTATGTAACACACCCGTCTTCATTATGATTAATAGTTATCATTCTTACGTCCTATATGACGACATTTTACGGGTCGTTTTATTTATTATTGTTCTGTAGGTACACCTATAAAAGTCAGTGTAATTTTATTTTGTGGATATACCACTATCTAGTTGTGTAAATAATGATTTGCGTTTGGTTTCCAAGATATCGTTCAATATTTATACTTGAATATTAGAAACAATTGAATCTGTAAAACAATGCAGGTATCACACAAAGCTCATGCTACAAATTATATTCTACAATACCCAAAATAAAGATGATCATTTTGTATATTACAAGTCAATAAAAACTATAACAATACATGTAATAATGTAAATGCACACGTATAATACTAACAAGTAACAAGTAACACATAATTTGGATAAACAGAATCTATTATTGAATTATTTAAATCATATTGTACTTTATGTGAGTATGAAAAAAAAATATTTGTACACTATGCATATGTAAATATTTTATAGCATTCTTCAAAACGTTTTTTTTATCATGTTTTCACAGCAAATATACTATAAAATACTACCAAATCGATTTTTACTTGAAGCTAAAGAAACATCTAAGCATTTTAAAATAAGTTTTTTTCTTTTCAAATACAAAAAATAACATAGTAATTTATATATAATAATGTTTTCGGGTATCTATAAAAAATATATTTTATTTTCCATAAAACATAATAAGGAAATTCTGCTCACGTCAGTGAAAGATTTTGGATGGTGTGTCGTAAAAATATTCGGTGAACCAACTGTTGGGGTCGTATAAAGTATTAAAATATCTGTATAGTACCCAAAATATGAAATCTTATTTTTTCTTTATTTCATAAATTGCTATTAAGAGCAATTGTACAGTTGAACATATTTAAAAAAATATGTATTATTTATTGGTATTTATTACTATTTATAATTGTATCAAAACATGTTTGATTTTATATTGCACTTACTTGTTTTGTTATTTATTATTAGGTATACAGTAAAATAATATTTGTTTTTATTATTATATTTATATTTTATACGCGTCAACAACATGGTTATTAGCGTTATCTATGTCTAACATAATACAATACATGGTAGCTATTAAAGTAAAAAATATAAAAAAAGAGCATAATATTGATATAATATAGTTAAATGCTGACTTAAGTATTATAATATAGTTCAGATAGATTTCAGGATTAGGTATAAGAATTTAATAGAGATTATGCGAAATATTGATCCCGTCTCTGATTCCTTGGGATTTGTAACACTCTCGTGAGAATGAGTGGCACATGAGTCGCATAGAGGCTGATCCGTCCGGTCATGAGGTACTTGTATGTTGAATTAGTATGACCGTTTCGGAGTCCATTGATGATAACTATTTGCGTGCTTCAAAGGAGAAAAAAATTGTGATCCCGAGAGGAGGTGGAAGACTTTTAATTTATATTATAATAATCTAAACAATTGGTGTATGTGATGTGATCTATTCTAGGTCATAGATTTTTTTTCATTATCATGGAGATGTTTCATCACAACATGTTTGTGCAATAATTGAAATGATATGTTATCATTAAAATGTTGTAATTTATATGATTCTGTGTTTATTGAAATAAGATTTTAAAAAAAAAATCGAGATCGAATTTATGTCGTGATTTAAGCGCGTATATTGTTTAAATATATTAAACTCGTAAATTATGTGGAAAGCCTATTATTTGAACTCGAATAAAAAAAAATCTCATGTTCAGAAAAAATAATGTTTCCTCTCATACGCTTGCAACTTTCAAGTGTATGGGCGTGCATCCTATGTTGAAATGTCAACGGGGGAGAGAAAAAAGAAAATTAATTTTCCCAATATAAATATAGACCCACTTGCGGATCGCATGCTGCAATAATTAAATAATTCATGAGACCATGTTTTTTTCGTCCTTTCCGAGTCTTGGCGCCAGTGCGGTGGCCACGGTCTGGGAAGATATCCCGATCCGTTATCGATAGGTATACCATACACTGCAGCTTGCCGAGAGACGCATTTCCCGAACCAACCGTGAGCATTGTCTCGCCGGCGGATTAAAAAGCATAATAACAATATAACGCTCTACATAATACGTTATGCGTTTTTCTTTCGGAATTAGACAGCGGGCTGACGAAAAGCACGGGGGGTGTCGGAGCGGGAAAGTTTCTCGTATTTTTTGTTCGTTTTGCGAGCGTGTCAGGTCTCCGTCAAATTAAAAAGAAGAAGACAAAATAAAAAACCAACGCAAAATCCTATTGTCTGTCAGCTCTATCGTCGGTTCGTACGGGTCGTACGCAAATAATTATTGTTTCGCGGTACAGCGAGTTTTGTGAAAATTATTCGGTAAAATAAAAAATAAAAACAAAAAAAAAAAAAAACAACGCTCCTCCTGTATAACACTACTGTTCGAATAATAATATTATGATACGACTCGCCCTGGCTTGTACGATGTTTTAATGGCGTACTGCGCGCGGACGGCAGACGGATTGATTTCGCGAAGAACGTTCCTATATTATAGCGGTGTTATACACACACACACACACACATTATACTGCATGTGTACATTATTATAATATTCGACGACGCGGCACTGTCGGTGAATATTATTATCGCAGGGAGGTGCTCGTTTCTATTGTTGTACCGACGCGGAACGGGTTCTTTATTTTATTTTTTTCCGAACCGAGAAATCGTATTTTTTGTTTTATGCGTTTTTTGGCTTATCCATTGTGTTCTCACGACTCACGAGTGTATCGTATACATAACGTATACATTTAGGTATTATATATGGCCGCGTGCGATAAGTGTTTACGACGTTATAAAAACGCGCGACGGTTGCGTATGCGCGTCTGAGAGTAAATCATATTATTATTATTATTTTTTTTCGGCTGCAGTACAGAATAAAACTCGCTTCCAAAATAAATCGTTGCTGTAATATTATTATTTATTAATATGAGACCGTCTGACAACAGACTGTAGTAAAAACGCCGCACACGCCACACTCCGACGGACCCGTGTGGCCGTGTCGTGTAATTATTTTTATTTTGCTACGTACGCGATTCACATAAGACAATACGTAACGGGATGGCGGGATGAGCTGATTTTGGCTCTTATTTAGGCCGACTCGATTAATGTTCGATTCGTACACTTATTATTGTACGTATATATATATATATATATGTCATCAGACGCGTATCTCGGGCCGGAGAAGCCGAAACGCATATAAATAAATAATATCGTTTTAGATAAACGAGCAGTACATGACGTTTTGTAAAGCAATTAACGGAGAGGGATGTAGGAAATCGAAAACGTGGGTCCGCCGCCGACTGCGTTTCAATCGTAGCAATTTCCTACTCGAACGGACTCGAAGTAAACGAAGGATACGTAATCTTATAAACAATGCAAGTTTAATTATTGTACATGGAAGGAGCGAGGTTGTGCAATATTACAGCATTTCCGTCCTCCTCGATAATTGGGGTCGGCCTGTCCGAATGACAATCTTATGCAACGTCCGCCACTGCAACCCTCCGCGTCTATATCTCCATTCGACACACCAACCCATATTCTCTCCCTTCGCCCTATTCTCACTCTGAGGGAGCCCTTTTGATATTATGTCTATTGTATGATTTTTTTTCCATTCTTTTTTACAATCGTGGGGTGTTTTCACCCAATTTCAACATCTCTAGACATTATCCCCTGGATGCTTATGTATATATATTATATATAGGTACACTTGATTAAATAATTACTTATTCGTCGGTACTCACACATACAATAATAATAATATTATTATAACCTGTCCAGTAATCAAACAAACACAATGCCAGTAAATAATTAACTAATCTAGTCCCAAACGTGACATTTTCGATATAAATTGAAAAGTTAAAATTGTCTGAGAAAAAAAAATATTCAATAAAACAGTTATATCTACACTTTTCTTTATAAAAGTCAATGCAACTTCTTCCCATTTTCTTTATTGAAAATCATATACTAACTCGTTTAGATATTACTTTTGAATTACTGCTATTTCAATTTGTTAAACATACAGCAACAGACTACATGTATTTAAATATATATATACATGCATAAGTACTTATTTTTAATATATTTTATGAATGAGAAGTTCTAAGGTTGTAAAATGCATTATTTGATGATATCTAAATTCATAAAAAATGTAATTATTTTAGTAATTGAAACGCAGTCCTGGAAATTGTTGCCAATAATAACTGTAATAATATTTATGACATAATAATAATAATACGATGTTCAAAGGTACGACAAGCCACCAGAATCGCGTGTATACATATACAGATATGGTATTTATTTTAAGCGTAATTAAAATTTTACGATGATTTTATTTATTGTTATTATATTAAAGTTGATTGAAAATCAAAAAGTCGAATAACTTATTATTTTTTAATCGAATTACGTTCGTTCTTATTCACCGTATTCATTCCACGATGTTATTAGGTAATAACGAAAGTATTTAAAAAGAAAAATACAGTAAGCACTTCCATTTAGTTATATTTACGTTTGCAAATTAATTTTACAGTGTAGGTACTGTATTTTGTTATTTCCGTTTGACATTTTACTGTATAATATATAATATTCCAAGTGCAGTATAATATTATATACCTACCCTTATCAATTATTGTCGGTCAATGCGGATTTGTCCCTATTTATTCATACATTATACGGTAAGAGGGGCCGTCGCGCTGGTTTGTTTTTAATATAATAATATAATAATATAGTCTCTACACGACGGGATATACTCGGTCTCTCACCGTCTCAATTTCATCCACTCTCACGTACATAATCCGCTATTTGCATTCTCATTATCCCGCGTGTTTAGTCCCCGAGTACCGGTCATTTATCTGTCTGACCGCCGTCGTTTAAGAAGACCCTTTTATCATTCAGATTATATTATAATATAATAAAATATTATGCGTACAGCCTGACCCTCATAATGTTATTCCGCACCTACGTACGTGTCAGCAGAGTTATTATGATATTAAGACACTGAACAGCAACATTTGAGAGCTTCAGCTGCATAATCAGTGTTTATTTATTTTTATATTTTTACCATAACATTAACAGTAATATTAACAAAAAGTTTAGCTGTTACGAGCTTAATGTTTTCCGGGTAAAAGTGTTTAGAGGACAGATTTATACTTGTATGCACCAAGTAATATCTCTTGAATAATGAATTTATGTTGTTTAAAAGTTTTAATATGCACGTAAAGCCTAAAATGTGCAAACGAGTGTTTTTAGTTCGAGTGAGATTTATTTATTAGAAGCTTTTTGTATATTTTTTTTTCAAACGAACAAAGAAGCTTAATAACGAATTATATTAATTCGACGTCAAATGTAAGGCAATTTAATAATTTATGCTGCACAATAAACTATTTTACTAAACGAGTATTTCACAAAACAATGGTTTGACAAACTCGCTGAAAAAATTTGAAAACACTTCATCGAGTTTTTAATCGTCTTAATCGAATTATTGTTTTTATTGCAAGACCGCATTAGGTTATTGGATTTGTTTTGACAACTAATTGCCGAGAATATTATCGATTCGTTTTATAATATGTATTAAAAGGTTCCGGACTTTAATGATAGCATTATATAAATACTGGTCTACTACACCACATATAATACATATAGTAAAACGGTAAACAAAAGCTAAACTTTAACAGCGGCGAGGATGAGACAACAATATAATATCAGCCACACAGTTAAATTGTGTTGTTTGTGCAAGTGAACATTAACCGCTTTTACTTATTAAACCCAAAATACCCATAAAAACGGGTGCAATACGATATTAAATAGAACGTGTATTATAGGTACGTATACATCATCGTGCAACATGGGATTGACTGCTGTCGTGTTTCCTGCTATTATAATATAATAATAGTACTATGTTACTGTTAGGTACTTACTACATATTAGATCGTGTATAGTTTACGCATGGGGAGGGGGGGCGCAGCTGGAGAGCATAACTCCCCCAAAAAAACAACGACAACAGGAATCCTTCATTATAGAAATAACGCGAATTTTCACATTCGCCCGGCTTGTGCGAGCATTGCCTATATAATTTTATTGTCGCGTCGAACGAACGGCGCAGCAAGAGAGTTGGTACAAGAGCAGAGCGGGTGTGTTCAGTTGTAAAAGACGAGTACGTGTGGAGTACAACAACAAAAGACTCAAAAAACCGTACCGTAATTTTTTTTCCTTTCCTACGATCATAAAAACAGTCAGCTGCACATGCCGTATGTAGTCGCGTGTTATTGTTTCACAACATGTAACTGGAGGGGCGAGCACCTGCTTGTCCGAATTGTCGCGAAAATCATTTTTGACGCAGCAGATATTGCTGCACTTGTAATATGCTGCAGTTGTTTATAATACACAAGTTGCACCATATTTTTACCTATATTGTATAGTTTGCACGTCATGATATATGATAAAAACTCGGAGGGATATCATTTGAAAATCGTAGAGCTAAACTGCGCAGAGAGTCTAATTACGATAGGGATGTGCTTATATCAACTGTAACCCATGTATATATTTTATATATAGGTACATCAAAGAGGTAAAATTGTGCGTCCCGTCGTGTTTTTCAGCTCGAAAGGGCCCACCCGGCGAGCGGAGAAAATTAATTTTCCACCGGGAAACCGGGTAACCTTTTACGGGTCGTCGGGGACGAGTGTGGAGTAGGTAGGTACTCGGGGAAAAAAATCCGATGATCAAATCTCGTTAAATTCTAAGGACGGCAAAAAAAAAAAAGAAAAAAACTGCAGGTTTTTGACGAGATCTGTGTCCTATAGATAATGGGCGCGGGGAGTATATAGAAAGAAATTAGTCGATCGGGAAATTCTTTCCATTATTTTTAATAGAGCTTTAACAACGGAGAAAGGTTGATTATGTCTTTTGCTCTCCGTCCCTCTCTGCCTGTCCCGTGTTGCGGCCCCTCGCTGCCACCGTGGCCCGTCAGCGCGAGACGAGTCAACTCGTGTCGGAAATATTTCCCAGGAGAACAACCCCGAGAAAAAAGGGAATCGGCCGATAATTAAACCGACGGAGACCGCTTTTTCCCGCGCATACGGATCCGATTAACCGCCGGCGCGCGAGATTTTTACGGCGCCCAAGCGCATCGCTGCGGATGAAGACATAATCCCGCGAAAACCCATCGTTTGCCTTTCGGTTTCCACTTCTCGTCTTACGCTGCACGTGCAGTCGCGGAAACGATACCAGAGTTTAATTACGTGTTATACGCGGCTTAAAATGATTCAGGAAATTCCGCGTATTAAGTTTTCGCTGATCGTATGGGAATCATAATATATACTTACGCCGTGTACAGACAAATCGTCCTAGATTAATTTTCGGTCGATATCCGGAACTTTATTGTATGATGTATAAGCTGCAGTTAACACTGTAATAGCAAATTAAGCTAGGTTGGTTATTTCATTCCTGCGAAGAAGTTTTTGATCCTGCGTACCTTAAATTTTTCTGACAAGTTTTAATGCACCGAATAGACGTTAGGGTTAGACCTGACCTACCTGCCATCCATATCTCAACAACACAATAATATATTATATCGTAGTTATCCATCAGCATACAGCGAAGTTAGAAATTCTAAAAGGTTTAAAACAACTTTTTTTTTTACAAAACAATTAAAATAGTTTTACTAAAAATTACTCATGTGTGTATTTTAAGTTAAAATAATAATAACAACATTTGATTTTCAATATTTAATGTAGTAGATTATTCTTAAAAATAAAAATGTTTTTTTTTTAGTTGTGTACAGAGTGACTCACCAAGCATGCTCACCTCCATTTTTTTTTTTAATAATGAATTTATTTTAAATCTGATTTTTTAAATTTTTAAATACACTTATAAAGATCATAATTTAAAATTCTTGAAAATTATCTGAACTACTTACTGAGTATCTTGTGGTTGTGGTGATATAAATTTTATTTTTTTTTAATGAAAACCCCCCACCCTTTTTACTGTAAATTATTTAGTGTATAATTTTTTTGATAATTTTGATGTAGTTACCTAAAACCTAATTTAAAATTCCAATGAGTAGTCTCTCAGTTATAAAAATGCTTCTACTAATGATAATGGTCTTTAAAAATGGTTTTATAAAAACATTAAATATATGTAATATTAGATCTAGTATTTCTTATGCTTGAACGACTTTTATTATATTATAAATATTGATAGATAAATATTAATTACTAAAATGTTAAAATCACCATAGCCCCCATATACTCAACTCATTATTACCACCTTGGTACATAAAGTTAAATAACTTCAAAACTACTCATTTGAATTTTGATTTTCATACAACATTTTCAAAAAAATTATCCGCTAAATAATTTACAGTAGAAATGCAAGGTTTTTATTTGAAACACAAAAATTTGTATCTCCAAATGACATTCCTTAAGTATAGTAAAAAAAATTCTCAAGAATTTTAAAATAATATGATCTTTGAGTATATTTAAAAATTTACAAAATCAGATTTTGAATAACTTCATTATTAAATAAAAATGGGTGAGCATACTTAGTGAATCATCCTGTATATTATAAAATTATTAAATTTTAGCATTTTTTATACATTTATACATAATTAGATGCATCTATTTATAATGATATTAATTATCTAATATTTTAGTCTTATAAATGACTATAACGAACGCAAACTATTTATCAAATATTAAATTATCAAAATGTAAACACTAAATATTTTTGAATTTAATCGAAATGTATTTTGTGTTTACATAGTATACAATTAAACCTACCAGAATAAATAGGTATACGACTACATACAATTCCTTGTTTAGTTAAATGTTGTCGCATTACATCATAAAAATATTTATCTATTATGTATGATTAAAAAATAATTCTTTGAGGTGCTAAACAAAGTAACGAACAAATAATATTTTTACCGTTTTTGGGTGCAACAGTGATTATTTCAAACATTAATAACATTAAAATTTTTTCTTTAGTTGGGGGGAGGGGGCAGCACCTTCACCACAACCTATTTTAGTTATACGTAGGCAATAAACGTATGCGAAAAAAAAAATTTATAAAATTATTTTTTTGTGTCTGTTAAGAGTTTAACGTCATAATGTTCTGTGCAAATAGTTGTTCATCAGTGTTTTTTTAATCCATATTAAAGTCTTATAAATTAACTTTTTGAACTTTTTTTCCTATTTTAGATCTATTCCTAGCAGTGCTATGATTTGTATTATTGACCAATGATATTACAATACCTTTTTTTGTACCTACGTGTTGTTGGATCATTTTTTTTTTATTTCTGTAGGTTTCAATACAAGCATTATTATTATTATTATTGGTAATGGCGAACTGCATTCATCAGAGTTCAGCAGTCGGTGAAGCGATTAATAGTGTTTTCCGCATGACTGCGACTCATTCCTCCTTATCACCAGACAGAAATCGCGTGAAGTGCTAACAATATTCATCGGCTGACTGGATGGAACGCGAGGTTATCGCGTTATATAATGATGTGACAAAACAGACTGGGGAATTTTTTCAAATACTTTTCCGGGCCGTCAGAATCGACTGATATTGTTTTCAACTTGTGAAGTCGTGTAAAAATCGAGTAATATGATAACACAATACTTTGGGTTATAATTTCACGTAGGGGGACATGCGTATCAGTGGCTCACGCTTATTAAATAATAACATATATATATTGTAATGTATAACGTAATATAGTTCATAGTATATAGTATATACTTATATACACACGGACGAGTGCAGTGATCGAAATTCTGCAAATTCTCAAACTTGTATAAAATGTTTCACTTTACTATAATATTTGTAGTATTTGACATTTGACACGGTTTCACGTAAATCCATCGCATTGCATAAACGATAACACAATATGTTACAGGCCTCGTATTTTTTTAATATACTAATTAATATTAGCTAATATATAATTTTATATAATAGCTAATATTTGATGTAACATATCAATTATTGAAAATCTGGCACGACAAATCATTGTAAAGCCCACCCACCTTTCAGACGAATCGATATAAAAGGGTGCCTAATAATGGATCTGTGAGGTTTTTAACCACCTACACTTGTTATAAATATATTTATTCTTTATTTCTTCACGTATAGGTACTTAACTTAATTTAATACATATTACTATTATTGTTGTCCTGCAAGACTGCGTGAAACCGGCTACAAAGAGTGTCACTCGTTCTCCGTGGTCACAAACTCGACTCGACACTTGCCTAGCACTGACTCTTACTATTAACCCGATTTCCCGTGGCTATCATTAAAACGACCTTCTAAGTTCCTACGTCATTTGTATTTTTCACCACATATATATTTAATAATCACACACACATACTTATGAGACTTTTACAAATCGTTACAGAACTATAGGTTCGGAGTATTTATTTATTGTCTACCCATGACGGGCGTCGACGAGTTTTCGCGAACGATTCGAAATCGAAAGGTCTTCTTAATCTCTACAGCCTACACAATAAGATGCCCTGCCGTCGATATGGATGACCTTTAGGTAATAATAATAATCATGTGGCCAACGTCGGTGGTGCGCCATATTATATTATTATTGTCACCCAATAACTAAAGAGCGCAAACTAAGCCGTTTAGAAACGTAGGATTAACGTCAGCCGCCTGCTACAACACACAGTATAGCATAGCAGTCGTACAGTAAAGGTAGGTAGGCAGAGGTAAAGTCATTTCATTATTATGCGATTATGTCGTGCGCGTGGTTTTCTCACTCACTCACTCACTTACTCTCTCTCTCATTCTCTCTCTCTGTATTATCGGCACTTCCAGAGGGCAGTTTAAACGGGTCTAAAGCCGGAGACTCTTGCATCGCGTCGTTGTACGTATAGTATGTAGTTATGACGTGGGCAATAAAATTTTCAGATGTAACGTAATCTTAATTACGTGACCCGAAAATACCGCGGGGCTGAGTATCTTATTTCGCCGAATATGCTGCCGTGTCCGAACCAATTACCAGTAATAACGTTTTAAGCCATCGGGCGCCCACCCCCCTTTCAGCCCTAATATTAGCACACACTGTCGTGCGCACAGAGACTTAGCGACAGTGGTAGTGGTATAACGGGTAACCAATATAATATGATGTGTATGCAGTTAAGAGGATTTAGAATTCTACTCGCGTATGCCGTTGGGTTAACTTCCATACATCTATCTTCTCTCTCTCTCTCTCTCTCTCTCTCTCTCTCTCTCTCTCTCTCACTCTCTCTTTCTCACTCTTTCCTTATCACTCTATCTGTGTATCTTTCTTGTGCAGGTTCGTCGTCATAATTTCCTTATACAGAATGATTCTTTTATTATATACGTTCAGTTTTTCTATTAATTAAAATAATTTATTATTTTACTTGATTTTTAATCATTACGCAATAACAGGTATTAAAAAAATATATTTTTGATCGTTTTAATTTTTTTTTTAACAGATGCATTACAAGATTTAGTTTTTTATTTTTCCTGAGTGGAATATTTTTAGGAGAACTTCCGATATAATATAACAATTTAATACCGAACTCTATTTAATTAATTACAAGTAGGGCTTGGATTTTTATGGAAGAAAACACTTAAAATATGGAATTACAGATGCAAGATTACAAATATGCAGCATAAAAAATAAATCACTAACAATAGATAATTATTATAAATTAACTTATAAATATACTACTTTATTATTTTTTTTCTTTGTTAAATATATACTTATAAAATCAAATATATATTTAAAAAATAATAATTATTATGTATTTGTATGAACTTATTTAAATAAATTATTATATAAAAGAAATATATACCACTTTTGCGAAATTAATTTAAGATACTTTAATTTAAAACTACTCTAAAATTTAAAAAATTTCCTATAACGTTACAACACGATAAAATTGGCGTATATTTAAAGCAGGATAATTGCACTTTCTCAATTTCATCACATTTGTTAATTTATTAATATCTTAGTGTACTTATCCATGTATTTTTGATAGCACCTATCTAAGATTTAGTCCTAGAAAAATCATAAAATTACTGTCCTTAAATAGGTAGTCACAATATTAATTCCAACTGAATTTAAGTTATTTTATAGAATATGCATTTTCGCAGAAATAAACAAAAATATAAAGAGCAATATACAAATTAGAATTTAGAATTATTATCTACAAATTACGAAACGCATAGATTTTTAATTAGAATTTTACGCAGAAACCAATTATTACAACAGCGGCGCAGTCCAAACGCGATAAACAACACGTATAGATGCAGTGTATTTTTTTTTTTGTTTTTGATCATTAGACAAAAGAAAATGTGTTTTTTACGCGCGTGTCGTTTTTCTCTCCCTCTCGTTTTACTCCTATCGGACGCACACGAATCATCTTTCGTGGCGTTCATTACGAGACGATACACGTCGTCCACGACGGATTTCACACTTAATAATATTGTATATTATATAATTATAATAACATTATTTGTGCACTTGATTTTCGACAAAACCCAACGAACGGTTAAAAGCGAAAACACGTCGGTTATTGCTACAGCCCCGTCGCCGCGCCTTTTCGAATGAATAATAAATGCGCGTTTGTCAATATTGTACACACACACACACACACGTACACATATATATATTTATATATATTATACAACGCTCTTTCCGGTACGGTAAATCGCATTTCGCGAGTTTTCACTTTTTTTTTACGTGAACAATATATATAATATATGTATATAGTATTAATACACAGTCGGTGTTTGATAAATATTACACGAAATAATAATACGGCTACGACGACGTACCGGCTGGCACTTGCATATAATATTATAATATAGCCTTTGCGTTCATATTGTTTGCCATTTTTTTCTCTTCTCAAATTTTAAAACGACTTGATAAAAATATTGTGTTGCATCGTAGTTTAGAATGTTCATTATTCAAAAATTATAATTCCACGCGATGAAAAGAAGTGCACAAAAATAATAACTTATACACTCCGGAATGAATTACATGGACGTAAAAGTATTTAAAACTTCTCGGAGAGACGATATTCTGTATCAGGAATTAATACTGTTGACGTAAAATTAAAATACAATAAATAATCATATTAAACAAACATTAATGAAACTTTTTTTTTACAAAACTAATTTATTATTATTATTATATTATTTTTTGTTAAGTTTATTTTTCTGCATTGTTAACTATATTTCGATTGGATATCAGATGAGTGGTTTATTATTATCTGTACAGCCGTAAAAACGAGGGTTTAAATTGAAAAGGTAAAATAATTGATTGCATTCGTTTAAATTCGAATACAATAAAAATAGCCCAACAAAAAATACATTCAAAGATACTGTAATCAAATAATTCATACCAAAAAAATGAGAATGTATAATACACATGTGAATTAACTTTATATCGATGTAGTTGCACAATAAAATTGCATGTTTTAATTATGTAATGTACGTAGGTTAGTATACACAAAACGTTTGAAAAATATGTTTTAACGTAATTATTATTTTGGTTAAATATGATATGAAAATCAATAAATGGTTCAATAGCTGTTGATGTTATAATATCGCGGATTGCAGTTTTAATTAAATTAAAATTATAATAAATTAAATTAAATAAATTATAAATTTAAAATATTGTATGCACATCAACGTTTCATTATTGTGAAAGTTATACGGAATTAAACATCTCGTATATTATAAAAGCCCGTAATATTTTTTGTGTTGGTTTTGTAAAGTAAACAACTGTATATTATACTTTTTGATTTTATTTCCAAATTATTATACCATCGGTTTAAAAATAATAAAATAACGATTTGAGGAAATGACATGGTTGTTTTTATAGAGGAAACAAATTATTATTACCTACTTGATAAATAAACGGGTAAAAATAAAAAAATCTAAATTCTGAGAATCCTCGACGCTTCAATACATTTAATTATTATTTCATGAGTTATACGATGGTATTTATTTGTTTGAAATCACTAAACTCAAAATGTAAAAATAATTATTGCATCTAGGTACAGTCTATTTCGAGTCGAAACAAAACAACGGGTTATTTTTTTTTCTCACAGCTTAAGCTGGCAAAATAATTATATTTCCTACTAGTCATTGAACAATCGACTAAAAACTGTATTTAGCTCAAATAATAAAACATAAAAACACACATATAAAAAACACATAATATCCACAAATGTTTACGAAAAATTCGCCTCTGCGTTAAGTTCTGAGTATGTCCCGTCATTGATTAGCGGCCATTGTAATGGTTGTGTTAAATTTGAATTCAATGATAAATAATTGTAGGCGATGAAAAACTATTCTGAGCGAAAACGGTCTATTCTGTCAGCCTTTATATTTCTAAGAATATTTTATTATATATTTATATTGCTGTAAGTAATTTATTTTTCTAACGGTAGATTGAACTTTTAGATTTTAAAATTCAGAATCATTAATTTGAAATTTTTCCCCGTGTTTATTTTCTATCTTTAAAATTTCTATATACGTATTTAGTAATCTATGTACACAAAATGTAATATTAATATAATTGGTATTATAAAAATAAAATTTTTTGAATTTTAGTCAGATGTTTTAGTGTTTTCATATTTTTACGTTTTTAAGAACATAATATGCAGCGCATATCTAAAGGTTTTTTTAACGTAAAAAGCAGGGCTTGCATTTAAAAAAAAAAATTTCGTTTTATGTCATTTACAATCTAGATCCGGAGTCCGGATCCGAACCGCGGAAGACAAAACTCTGGATCCCCTCAACACATTGTACTTGATTATGTTATTTACTGTATATACAATATATCATTATATTATTTTATTATTATTATTAATAGAAAATGTATATTTCATTTAATTTTTTATATGGTTCGACATACATTTGTGAGGCATCATTTTCAAAAAATAATTTTTTGATAAACAAATATCAGATAAAATTAACAGACTCTCGCCTTGAGGACACATTGCGTATAAGCTTTTCTCCACAAGTTTTAATCGTTTATTACGCTATGAGATGAAAAAAAAAACTGCGCCGAGTCACCTGCGCGGTTATTATAATATATTGAACCTGACCTATAGCCATATTTATTATAAATGTTGGACGTGGGTGTAACATAATATATTGTTGTACGCGTGTTACACTCGTACGGGGTAAATGAAATCCGTCGGGTCGTATATAATACGCTGCTTGCGTGTCGATGAACCTATATGCCATCCATATTATATGATTATACGCCGTTGTTGTGTACATGTTTCGCCGGTGTAAAATTAATGTCTATTTATAGGCGCCGTTTGCCGAAAGTCGTGGTGCGAACCTTAAGCCGCCCTTATTATTGGGACGAATAAAAAAAAAAAAAATTACAGCGCTCGCTGCGGCTATTACGATATACGCGCCAATAATACGTCGAACATGGTATGTGCGTACTCGTTTGGACTAGTAATGGTCATTAGAGTCTTAAAGAACTTGTCTGGTCGTTTAATGAGCTCTTGCAGAAACGGCCCGTTAAATTGCACATGTGGCGAAACGAAAAGGGGAGGAGTTTTTTTTTTCGGGAGTCTCATAAAAACGAAATATCGGTATGGTTATGAATAATAATAAAAAACAAAAATGTTGGTACGAAAAAAATTTCTAGTGACGCTATAAATTGTGCCAAACACCGGTTGTTGGGCTAAACTCTTGCGTGCACACACAAATAAAACCAAATCCGTTAGTAAATAATTATTTTTAACTACTTCATTTTTTTCATTATTTTGTTCCAACGTGCAAAATACATTTTTTTTCTATGAATTCTATGTTATATGAATCGAAATAATATCTTACTCTCATTTATACGCTAGAAAAATATAGGTAAAATCATAAAAATCCGACCTCTAGTTATGAGATAACAGTTAGTTATTGAGACGTATAATCCAACTATTTGACTATTAGAGTCTAATTCAATCGCCCTACGAGTGTATTCGTTACAATCGACGATTGGGAAATTTCGTATCTTATGTACATGTCACATTTTTTAGTACAGAAAATGTTTAGAAAATCTTAAAATATCTATTTTACAAGACTTATAATTTTACAGAAATGTCATAAAAATAAAAAACAAAAACATATTGTATTTAATGGATTTCGACGATTAAACATTCGATCAGTATAATATTTTCAAGTCGATGGAATAAAAATATATCCATAAACATAGTTCTGTTTTCCGATTCAAAACAAATGGTAACCTTTATTTTTTTCTTACGTACCTATATATTAAGACAATAGAACATAACTCTACCGTCAAATATCATCGCGTATTGTGCTTTTTGTTAGTTTTTTACTAAAAAAAAATCTTTTTACATACGCATACGGAACGATTTGAACGATTTACTAATGTACGTATTAAACGTCCATAAAAAATATAACGGTTTTCTAAACACTAACAATAAATAATAATTTAAACTAAAAAAGTGGATTCGAGCGTACGCGTATGCGTATATTATGCAGTGCACAATACAATATATTATTATATTCTTATACCTTACCTCACAGACATTTACCGAGACAATAAACGTGAAAGTGTCTCGGATTGTTTATAAAAACGTCTTAAGAATAAAATATAAATATATAATATGTGTACTTTTGTGTTAACGTATTCAGGTGCAGCGTTTATCCGTGCAGCTTAAAAGGTATAAATTGCAGAGTGCCAGTAATATAGTGTAACATACACAAACACACACAACATATTAAGATGTATCAACAGTCTACATAATATGCGCATAGACGGGCTTAAAGTCAAATCTGGAATTTTAACAAATTCCTAAGTGAATGGTTTACCAATTAATTTTTAAATACAATTGTACTATTTGCCTCTGCGTTTTACTAAATGCCTATTCCGAGTTAAGCAAATAATGAATTAAGCTCATAAAATGTCAAAAATGTATAATATTGTAAATTTCGTGATATAATAATAACACCATCCATTTTGATACTGTAGTCTGACTACGAGTAAAAAAGACAACAATTTTATTACACTGGGTTGACTAATGTGTAATCTTTATCAAACACCAAGATACCAGATAGACGAGAATAAAATTAAATATGCGTAAACTTCGTGTTGGTAATACTCCATAGATTATAGACTACGGTTATTTTGCGCAATCTAGAGCGATCAGAGTATTATAAAAGTTTTGTCATAATTTAGTTTAAATTCGATGCCGTAGGTACTTACATAAATTTCTAATGAGTTTCTAATAAATAATTTAAATATTTTTTTTTAATATGGCGTCTAATTCTTACGAGTCATCTCACAAGAAATTGTTTTTAGATCAATATTAAGCTTAGTTTAAGACATCATGATAACAATTAACCGTGGACTTCGGAAGACTATGGCAAAGTACTGAATGAAATTAGTAATGCAAAATTAAATCCATGTAAAACTAATCCGAAAATATTTGTCTCAGAAATATGACTTAATAGAAATAGAAAATATATAAACCACAGAGTCTTAAAACCAAAAAATAAATTCAAAAATTTGAAAATATTATCTACGGTACCTTATGAACATTATTTTGAAGCAATTTAAGAAAGTCATAAAACATCACAATGGTCATGGTGGAAGGGATAAAGTGGAGCAATATTTAAATAAATAAATCATCTACAATGTAACAACAAATATTCATTCTGATAGTTTCAGTTATTCTATATAAACTATAATATAATTATATAGTATATTAGTACATTATGTAAAAATAAAAGAATACCACACTGAATTTTGTAGTTGAACAATAACCACATCAAAAAAATTGCTGAAAATAGGACGTTATTTAAAGAACTAGAAAGTAGTGACAAAAATGTTACAAAAATAGATCGCTTGATAAATGATAATCAAAATATAAATGGATTTATAATAGATATTTGGAACAGTATTTACTGGGAAAAGAACTTCAGCTTGTTTCTAATAATAAGGTCTATGAATTTCATGCACTTTTAAACCTTAAATTATGCATTTAAAATCCCGAAAAATTCAGTATAAAATGCTTTTAAATTTTAATAAATGCAATAAATGCAGTAAAATATGCATTAAACATTTTAAACAATTCATAAAAATCAAATTTTTAATAATTTAAATAAATGAACATCAATTTTTATTGAAAAGAAAAAAAATATTTTTATATTTACTTTTTAACAATTTTTTTAAAATCAAAAACGAACAAAAATAAAATTGTCAAAAAAAAGATTAAATTAAGTTTCAATATTGAATTTCTTGTTACGCGTAATTCAATATTCGTGTTAGTATAAAGCTATGTTTAAATGAAAAGTTAATTTTTCTATTAAAACACAGAACAAGGGACTATAATGTGTTCTCGTATCAATTACCCGTATGTGAACTGCAAGAAACATATAATAACTATATTGGCGGGTTTCTGATCCGTAGTTACTCCAAAAGTAAATAATCAAATGTAATCTAATGCACATCCGATTGAAATAACAACGTAATAGGATAGGAAGGAATGTTTGACCAAGTTTGGTTTTTAATATGTTAACTTTGCTCGCGGGGTATAATATGTATTATATATATAGAATAGCCTAACATTACCGAGATGGGGGAAAACATTTTGTTGCTGAGGAAAAGTTTAAGTTTCCAATAAAATAAAATAAATGCAATGGTATTCAGAATTTCACGAATGCGTCTCGTGAAGTAACACTGGCAGCTGTTTCGCTTTCGGTGAATATAACTTTTATTGGAATTTTAAATATATATATATATATATTTATGTCTTTCCTTTTGACATTGATTTCCATTTGAATTGTACAATACAAATTCACTTGCTTTATAAAAATACACATTTTAAAAATGTTTCTGTTTTGAGATCCATCGATAATAAAATGATTATGTGTCTATATTTATTTATCGTAACCATTTTAAAGTTTAAAGTATACATTTTAATGCTGTTTTGTATATCTGATAAAAATATTAAGATAATATTATTTATATTTATTTAATTACTTTGAAAAAATAATATTAACTGTGTTATGTATACTTAATGTAATCCCAATCATAAATAGTTAAATCTGATTTATTTTTAAGAAAAATTTAAATTCAGATTTATTAATGTTAAGAATAATGTTTTATGCCAGTTATAAGGTTATTAAAATTTAATATATAAAATGTTTTTAACAAATTAAATTACAACCGTTTTCAATAGAAATCACTAATAGCACTAGATGTGACCAGTAAATAGAATAATATTATATACTTGGTACCTCCTTGTTATTCAATTTCTATTATTTATTACATCAAATTAATTATTATTTAATAAAACAGTAAAACATATAATTTTCAAATATAAATAATAATGTATTAACAAATTAAAATTGAAAATTAAATTTAAAATGACAAACATTTCTATTATATTAGTATATACATCAATAACAACAAAATATATTAGGTTTTTAATTTCAAATGGGTTGATAAGGAGTTACAAGTCTAATACTTTATTAGGTTTGGTCAAAGGCTCGGTGCTAAGGACGTACTAACATGTTTATCACTTGCAAATCTGTGGAAAACTGATTCTTTAAATTACTAAAATACCTATAAATATATTAGGTTTTTATGCCAAACGAATTTTATTTGAATATAAATCAATGCATTGCTGTATATACATTTGTTGCGATATTAATTGCCAAATCATAGTATTATATTTGCACATTATATTACATCACATTACGAGTTAATAATAGAAAATAAACTATAAAGTCATTAGTTATTTTTTGATTAATACGGCGCTTAGGGATATTTTGTCGTTTACGATTAATTTGTCCGTGCCCCTCTGAAGTAGTCGTGTTAACACTATTTTATTTAGTTTAGCCACTTTACACATGATTATCTTCAGGTTTGACAATGTAAATTTAAATAGATAAACTTGTTATTTGATTGTCACTAACTTCAATTTTCGTTTTATTCGTATTAATATCAGTATAGTATTATTACATACTAGAAGTACCTACCAGATACCGGATTTAAAAAAAAAAAGATTAATATTTGAGTTTCATAAAAGATTTCACAGTTTACCACTTTTTAATTTGGAATTTTTTTGTATTGATTACAATCAGGGTTGGCACTCTGGGAAACGTCCAGTCAGTAACAGGTACTGAATCGTTCCAAGGAATACAAAAAATGAAAACATGTAAATGGGTAGATAAATATTAAGTAGTAATAAAGTTCACATACAGTAAACGTGAACGCACTGACTCAATTAAAGTTTGACTTTGTATCAAAATTAATATTTTAAGTAGACTTAATAATCTCGTCGATATTAATTTTTAACGCAGTTTTAATTTTTAGATTAGGGTTTATTATTTATGAAATGTCTATCAATCAAATATTCGTAGGATTGTGATACCTAATACTAAAAAAAAATCATATTGTTAGGCACTTACTTAAATAAGTATTTTACTTGAGTTTATCACTCTTCAAAAATATTTCAACCAGAGTGAAGTAGAAGATATATATACCTTAATTTATGTTTCATTTTCAAATCTGGTATATTTACTAATAAAACTAATTCTAATGAGAAATGATACATATATAAATAAACAATTGGGCGTATAGTTAAAATTTCGTAACGTTTCGTACCAAAGGCGTTAACACGAAAACAACGTATTCTGTATTTTGCAAGAATTGTATAATTCAGAATCATTTGGTTTTATGGCGTACTGGACCATTAAAATATATTGCATAATAGATCTTTAGTAGCTAGGACCATCGAACTCTTTAATGCTATATTAATTTAAAAATATCTAGCTGCAAGACTCAGCATCGAGTGTTGATAATATTGGCTCATATTATAGAAGACTCGTCGATTCTGTCAATTTAGGAAGTCTTAAGATCAACATATAATATAGGTTTATTATATATACACTTGAATTAGAATTATTTAAAGAATGAAGTAAAAAAGTGTGAATTTTTAATTACTAATGCTATTTTAATATGGAAATTAGACTGTAATTATATTTTTCTGTAGAATAGATATTTATTTTATTAAAAATAACTATTAATTGTATTTTAATACTTGCCACAGTCTCACCATTTAATGTTTTCTTTTGTTAAGAATAACAACCATACCTATAATCAAATTTAAGAATTTAGGTTATTAAAAATATTGATAATTACCTGTCCTAACCTACATTATTTTTATAATATTGTAAGTTATGTTAATTTAGGTATTAGGCGTTGTTAGGTTTATCTTTCATAAATTATAAGCTATAAGTTAAAAATTAATTTTTCTCTATACAAAATGTGTCATATTATTTATTTCATACAAAGTACATCATATTATACTGTAATACATTTTATTAGATAAAATGTATAATTGATAATCTAATTATAGTTAATTAATACTCTTATATTATTATTTAACATCTGATTTTTATTTTTGCAGTCTTGTGCCCTTATTAGCTTATTTATTTCAAGTCAATAATTAAAATATACACATGTGTTCATGGGCATACAATATTAATGTACAAAATATGGTTCTATGTTTTGATATTTTCTATAAATTGCACAATAATTTATGTATTTTTGAATTTTGTTAATTATCATGATTTGTGAAATTATATAATATGACCTACGTTCTATAAAAATAGATCCAAAGACCTTCATTAATTTTATTAATTTGACAGTGTTTCCTGTACATTGACTATTAATTACTATATCTATTTATTAAATGCTTTATTTGGGTACTATGTAAATTGAAAAATATATGATTAAATAATTTCTTAACATTTTGAAAAACAATTTTAATTTAAAATGTACCTCTTATAGAGTTGAATACTTATTTTGGAAAATATATTATATGTAATTGAAATATGGTTATAACTTAAAATCACAATCTACATAGGTGTGACATTGCATAATATGTAATGCATAGTATAATATATTTTAATACATTTGTTAATAAATTAAAAAAATTTAAACATAATATTTATATTAATATTGATTGTTTTTTTAATTAAATTATGTAAATATTTAACTTATCGTAATAATTATTTTAGTAAGTGTTGTGTTTTACATCAACTAATTGTAAACAAAGACTATCTAAAAAGGTTTTAATTACAGATTTAAGTTGTTTTTAATTAATTTTTTTGGATTGTAATTATTCTTAAAAATATTTCCTATGGATAAAAACAAAAATAAAAGTTTTAAAACGTATTACATTTAAATATATTTGTATTACTAAATCGAAAATTCAACTGGAAAAAGATTACTAAATCAATTTAGTAACAATATATGCGTAAGTTATATGGAACTATGAAAGTGCAGTAAATTCGTTATTCACTTTCACTACCTATGTCATAAAATCAAGTATAGGAAGACACTAACTTCATTGGAATGAACATTTAATGACCATTTGAACTTATATTTACTTAATACTGTAATACATGTATAACATGTACGCACATTTCTTTTTATCTTAGTTTTTAGTTAATAATATATTTGAATCTCTGATTCGACTTCAATGTGTTACAAATCATATCTAGTCGTTTATTTTCTAGGTTATTTAGGGAAAAAACTTAAAAATATCAAGTAATAAAGTAAATAATTATACATCGTTAATAGTTTTGCGGCAGTGTTTGTAGTTGTATACCGTATGATTGTATTATAGAATTATAATGTGTAGCAATAAGGAATTATAATATGTAACAACGTCAAATGCTAATAGTTAAAATTCAGTGAAAAGTTGATAGTTTTCGCAGAGAATGAAAAAAAAAAGAATGCCGTAATCATTACATATCCATAATAAGGGTTGTAAAACTTATAATGCTTGCAGGCAATAATAAAAAAGAGATTTTTTTATGTATGTACTATGAATACATTGTTTAATTCAAATTTAAAATATCGTCTACTTAATTGACAACTATAAGAAAATGTATATATTTAATTTAAACAAGATAACGAAAAAAATATGTGTCAAGACATTTTTTGTAAAATAATTGTAATGAACTCTGATTTAGGAAAATCTGGGTTGTACATTATTTTTATTATTATGGCGTATCAATTGTCACTATTATCTTTCATTTGGAGTGCAAAACCTTAGATCGTAGAATCGAGGGCGATAACGAAGACGTATCAAACAAGGGTAGGTGTATAATATGTGTAAACACGCAAGAAGACACAATCAAAAAGTGCGCACTGTATTCTATAAAAATCTAACTTTTGAACAAACGAGATTTTCCGATCGAAAATTATATGATAACCATAAGCACTATTTGTTTCTCTAAAATATGCGTGTTACTGGAAGAAGGTATAGTTTATGTGGCTTGCACTTGGGCTACCAAAGTGAAACCGTTTTCGGGACGAATTTATATTCATGGTATGCTGATGGGGTGAGGGGAGGGGGAGAATGAGACCAGTTTACCGTGTTTTGACTTCGTGTGGACAGAGGAGAATAGGTATCCACCCCGGGCACAATATCGTTATTTCTAGTTGTCTACGAATTATGCAATATTATGTAACATGATAATAATGTGTATTGCGATACCCAATAATAATGATAGTAATAATAATTTAATATTTTTACGGTGTGTTACGGGACAGCGCGGCGCGTTCAGTCTGCAACACAATTCGCACGCGGACTTGGCGCGTGTTAAATTTATCGCCGTTTATGAGCGCACACGCCCGTCGTTGGGGCGCACGTGTAAAGCAAAAAAAAAAAATGACCTCCGACGTCTATCCGACATGGCGGGGGCGGTGAAAATGTATAGTTGCATTTTGCGAACACTCCCCCCCCTTCCCCCAACACCACCAAAATCTATTTTCCCGACCAATGCTTTTCGAAGGGATCAAAGAGGAAGTTCTGCGTTTCCGGTGTTTGGTATATAATAATAATATTATATTATTATATACTGTGCGAGTATATATACATAAAGGTATATAGGATTATATAGGAGGTTGTATATAACGGTATAATGTTATTATATACGGTCGTCGTCATCGTCGCCTTAAGTAAGAGTGTACATCGGCGCCGGCTTGTCGGTGATCGGATGAGTTTGAGGGGGTAGGGGGTGAAAGCGGAAAAAGTTGGATCGTCCCACGTGTGACGGTGGCCCAGTGGCGGTGGCATAGTTTCATTGTATATTATTATACTGAAGTAATAGAGCGGATGGTCGCGCACGTGGGCGATTTACGAGCGGCAGGTCGTAGGGGCGCACGCTCGGCGCGCCGAAACCGCCACCCCGCCGCCGTTGCCACGTCACCACTGATGCGCCCCTCCTCCGCCGACCGACCGACCTCCCCTTGACTACGGGGGCGTGTTTGCCCCCTCCGCCTCCCCAATTCCATATCCACTACTATGTCCTCTAATAATATCACCGCTCCCGACGTTCCGCCTCCACCCGTACCCCACCGGCGGTCCGACAACCACCTACCGTACCCCCTTTTCCCCTCCCTTGCAGTGTCACTAATTTTTTGGAATTCGCGTGGGAGTGCGCTTGCTGGAAGGCCTTTCTAACCGAGGTTTCCCGTTTTAGTCTAGTGTTGGACGGTTTGTAAGGTTTGCTGCTACATTCGCTTTCGGTAGGTCCAGCCTATGTATAATAATTTCATTGATTATACTAGCACTATGAAATTTGTAATTCATGATACCTATTATATAATTTAGAGTGTTTAATAGGAAAATATCAAATAACTTTTAAATAAGTAAAAAAAAATATGTATTTACAATTTTTTTTGTAAAAAACAAAAACCACATTATATATTATGTTATTGAGAATCCAAAAGTCATATATGTGTGTGTGTGTGTGTGTGTGTGTATAGAGGTTTATCTCATGTATTGAAATTAATGTCCATAAGATGGTGTCCATTGTTACGTATTGTGTTATTTCGCGGTTTGGTTACATTCATTGATCCCTAGGATCTAGTGGCTATATCTCAAAATAGAGTGTTCACTACTCGTCCTACAGCAATTAACGAGTTGAAAATTTATATTCGAAGTTCCTGCGATTCCCAGATAGAAACGAACACTAATTTAAATATATGAGATTTTTAATCTTTGAACTCTTAATGACATTTCATGGAGTTTTTATTTCTAATAAAAAAAAATTAGAGTTATTTCATATTTTTTCTTGTACATTAATTATATTATGTTTATGTACTTGCCTATGTGCGTATATACAGGATGTACAGTACAAAGATATTTCGTTTTCAGTCGCAGTGAAACCGAATTTGTTCCGGATAATACCAAAATAACCTGTACATCATACCTCCTGCCCATCATTCTAATTAATTATCATACAGACATCAGAATCCTTCGAAATGAGTTTATTTGTATAATATAAGTCAGATTTTGGTTAACTCCGTGTAGCAACTCGTGGCATTCAAATCGTGCACTGTTTAATATATTATAATTAAATACTAATAGATATTGAACTATTAAGTAATAACTTTTGTTGAAAGGTATTTAAAACAAATTTTTTTTCAATAGACTTAAAATCTCTGAGGATGATAATCTGGCATGAAGTATTGTGCTAAGTTATATATTTTTAATTCTTTTTAAAGTTGAAAATATCTTTACCGCAGATATATTGTAGAAGTTTTAGTGTTTTATGTTCTGATAAAAAAAAAATAAAAAACGTAAAGGTTTGTAGAATTTAAGAATATTTTTATCAGATATATTTCTAAATGTTGTTCTGCCAATCGTAAATAAGACTTATGAGACCGTACATCTGTTGTTTCATTGTTTAATTGTTTTTATGATATTTGATCATTGACGAGAAGACACAATTGATACAATTGTTCAACATCATGGCGGTGTCATCGATTGTCAAAACATTACGATCTATTTCAACAGAAAACCTTCTCCGTATTGTTTGAGTGAGCAGCGAGCTCATTTATTGCAAGGCTATTTATAACAATTAATTGTATTACCTATTTACCTACTTCTTTCCTCGAAATGTTTGGAAGTCAAAATTTTGTCTTTGGGATGTTTTAGTGTCATTCCATAAAATAAAATGCGAGTGAAGAAATAATGTTCTGGTAAGAATCAAATAATTTTAAACACAAAAACTATAAAACAATAAAACGCGTTCTACAACACAATAGAAAAATGTTCATTAGAAAAAAAGGCTCTGATCTCAACATCCGCTATGTGAGTTTTAAAAAAGGAAACAAAGTAACGATTTAGAGGAGAACTCAAAATATATTGACAAGAGGATGTCGAATAAATGTTATTTTACATTGATACAATAATAGCCAATAGGTACAATAATTATACCATAGTTCGTTCACATTTTGAATATTCACGTGCAATTAAAATGTGTATATTATTATATTGCATCACGTCAAAAGAGCAGTTACATTAAATGACAAAGGCCTGTTTGCCGTGAACCATTATCTGATATTAACTATTGAACTTGTGAACTGCAGTTTATAAACTAATTCATTTTATTCGCGGTTTTCAATCAATATTTTATGAACAGACACAGTTATTTAAAAAAAAAAAAAAAAAAATATATATCAAAGAC
>JACXSJ010003224.1:0-27309 GCA_014851325.1 Pentalonia nigronervosa
ATATTTTTTGACAGCCGTTTCAAAAGAACCTGCACAATCTTAATGCTAATAAATAATATATATATTTATACATCGTTAATATCAAACAGTAATTTCCCAACGTCCACAATCGTTAATATCAAAAATAATAATTGGACATTTGTCCGCAATTCGTATCTTATATTTGTGTCCGCAATTCGTATGTTACCTTTTTAGATTTTGTCCGCAACTCACATGGTTTTTGTCACTTTGTCCGCAATTCGGAAACGCCGATATAAACATAATCATTTCAAACGTTTTAACAGAATATAAATGTGGACCCTAGACCCTAGATATCAGCTTATCTGTTTGTACAACTATACTTAGTACTCGCTAAATAGTCAACAATGAGTAATCTAATAGCACCTAGGTGGAACATATTGAATAATAAAATTATTGTTATGATTTTATGTTGTAGATCAAATATTGGTTTTAACTATAATTATTTTTAACAGCATTTAAAACTTACCATTTATGATTAAAAAATGTTTTCAAATGAAATATTCTTTGTAAAATTAAGTGAAAGAAAAACTTGTCATGTTTAAATATAGTAAAAGAAATAAACTATTTTAGTTAATGTTTTTTTTTTATAAAATAATTTTTTTTGACCAAATACCTGTATCACCGAGAGTGTGCAAAAATATTAAGCTTATTTGATAATACCTAGATAAAAATGTATAAAATGTATCTATTTGTATCTTTATCTAGTTAAAATGTAGTGCATAAATAATTAGTTATTTATTCCCAACATCGAGCCAACAGGTTCACCTGCTTCATCGAGGGAAAAAATATCATTTTTAAACATTTTTCTGTGAATTTATATTTTGAGGACCCGTGAATTGGCATGACAAATTTGGAAATTCGTGCAGCCATCCTTCAACCTGTTCTAATTAAAATCAACATAGAGGAATCCAAAAACACATTTTCCGTCACTTTCCTGTTTTATATTACATTTTTAAAATTTTTTTGTTTGCGATTATTTAGTTTACCATTCTAGTAAACTTTTAAGTCAAGTTTTAAAACTCGCATTAAAAGTCTTCACATCTCAAAGTCAAAAACACATTATGAATACGACGAAAGAAACAGCAACGGGCAGTGTTAGAACTTCACGCAATAGTCTCATATCTAGATAAAAATTTTTAGCTCAGTCATATATTTTATCTTTACTGGAAATAAACAATATCTGTACTCATATTTCGACGGACTGGCGATTGTGTAGAAACAACGATTGGAAGGTATAACTTATCAATTTACAAAGTATAACTATATCGCGTAACTCGTTGTTTTAATAATAAAGTTTACACTTACTGTATTTTAATAACTTTTATTATGACTTATGTATAATATACAATATTTGTTATGTTTCCACAACGAATACGATTTTTTTCGGTCGATCAAAACAGGCGCATTGTAATAATATATTATAAAATATTAAAATATTCATTTAACTACCTACGTAAAATTATCGCAAAAGCCACGCGGTAAGGTTCGACGAGTAAAATTATAGATTATCCATTGAGAATCGATTTCGTTTCATTATTTTAATAACAGTGATGATATATACGTACAGTCATAGGCAAAAACGATACAATAATTAATTATCATTAATTTTATAACGACTCGATCAATACGGTCTGTGCGGGTAATAGGAAGGCGGCTGCTTGTAGGCAGACTTGTACAACGGGGCGGCCGGGTAAGCCGCGGGCTCGGCGGCGGCGGCCGGGTAATCGGCACCGGCGGCGTGCTGGTAGACGGCGGCCGGGGCCGGACGATAGGCGGCGGACAAGGACGGTTTGTTGGCCGGTTTGAAGACCGGCCGGTAAGCCGCGGCAGCGGCTGCGGCGGCCGGTTGGTAAGAAGGAGCGGCTGCGGCGACGGGTCGGTAAGCGGGAGCGGCGGCCACCGGTCTGCCGTAAGCCGGAACGGCGGCGGCCGGGTGGCCCTCCTTGGACACGACCGCGTTGAAGCCGTTCTCCTCGTCGGCCGTGTAGTCCACCACGCGCCTGGTACCGTCCGGTTCGACGACAGTGTACTGTCCCTTGACGTAGTCGCCGTCCCTCACTTCGGTCTGCGTCTTGTAGTCGCCCGTGTACGCGTCGGACACGTCGTACGCGAAGTTGTATTTGGGCGGTGTAGCGGCGTGCTCGTCAGAGGCGGCCGCGCGCCCGTAGTAGCCGTTGTGACGGTAGTCGGGCGGCGGCTGAACGGCCGCTCCGTAACCGTACGCCGACAAGGGGCTGCTCGACGTCACCCGCAGTAGCGATGTGGTGATGACGACGACCGCGACCAGCGACCGCAGCTGCTAATAAACACAAGCAAACAGATGTTACGGTTTTGGTTTTTATTTTTCAAAACGTGAAATCCGTTAACTAGTTGTCGTGCATTAATCGCGGCGTTTCCCACTCGCCTTTTTTTTTTAAGATTTGGTAATTAAAAACGCATTATGTTATATTTATGAATATAACTATGTCAGCAGTTTTCTAAAGTCTAAAATGAACTCTTACATCTCGAACGATATACTGTTTACGGCGAAGATATACATATAAACGTGTTGACTGTATTGAGAGGACTACGCATCCCTCCTTGTTTATGACTAAAAAACATCGGTCGGGGAGATAGTTTTTAATAATTTATTCGTATATTATATTTTAATATATTTCTCTACCATAGTGGAAACTGGAAATATACAACTGGTCACGAGTGCCAGTCACATATTACAATAAACCTAAATATTATAATAAAGGTATTATAGTATAATCCTGCAATATTTGTCTCGCCGACTCGCGCAGTAGGCAATTTGTACCTACTTATGCAAAACACGCAACACAAAAAAAAAAGAAATGTGATTTTTAAGGAGAATGTTTTTAACATTTAAAATTATTGCGTTCGTTATTTATAAATTGTTTATTTGTGTAGATTAAAATATGTATAATATAATTCTACATACAAATTTACATAATATATTCTATTAAAATACTCACACAATTTCTACGAAAACTTAGAAATCACGTATTTTGAGATGTGTCAAACATTCTTAAACTTTAGCTAATTATAATAATTTAATATATAATATATCATATAATGACATAGACACATAATATATTTTATGTAACATAATTTACAAAAAAACTGTATAATATCGTCAAAGCTTGAAGGCGGTTCGAACTATGCAGTGGCACAGGGCCCCGTGAATTTTAAGACCCACGCCTGTAGCGAAATAAACTATCGGGTCCATAACTATTCGTCTATTTACCTAATAATTCAGATTCATAGATATTCTTAAAATCTTATTCTCTCTGAGGCCCCAATGTATCACCTAACGGCTAACATCCACTAAATAGGCTCTGCCAAAACATTTCGCACATAGCCCCGACATTCATCAAGCGGGTTCTGAATATCGTGTTTGTGCAAGCGCGCCCTCGAAACCCTTATAGTGTTTTAGCAGGTTCGTTGTTATATTACAATATTATGAAGAAAAATCGAGTACAACAGGCTGTTACTTTTAGCTATTACTCGTTTCATATATTTATAAATTAATGTCGAAAAAAATGTTATTTTTTTTTAAATTAAAGATAATAGATATCATTTATACGCCGAAGAATATTGAAAAAGGTATAATATATTAAAACGAATTACGAGTTTTGAGTGATCATAATATATTGTATTAGGGGTTAGTTATTGAAAGTTAGTCACAAATTATAATGCTGATTTGATATTGCATAAACGCGAATGGCCAGTTTTTGAGCTCAACAGAGACGTGTTTTGGTCATTAAAATAAACACCGAAATCGTCGAAAAAAACATTTGATAATAAAACACTAGTTCGGGCGTTGAAAATTAATTATTACAGTTAAATACGTGCAACTTCACATTATTGTGAAGATAATATTTATGACAAATAGGTATTATTGAGCGGTTACCCGAACAACGCGACGTTTACTCGGCAATTTTTATACAATCAGCGAATAACAAAACATTATATAACACTATAATATAATATGCCCGCTAAAGTATAATCCACCCAAAGCCTCATGACGATATATCGCAGAAAGCGATTGAAACAAAAAACGTAATATTTTCTCTGGACGTGCACTCACATATTTAGATGTACCTACTTATCCATGCGACGTGCATATTATTTATTAACTATTAGAACAAACGAATACGTCATTACGGCGAGATCTGCGTGGATTTCGACCGTACCGTGTAGACTTACCGTGTAGGGTGACATATTGTAGTTTACCGGCCGTACACGCCTGCAGATGTATAGATTTACAATATCAGGATAACCGCGATATTGTTGTGGACGGGCGGTAGTGGGTACCAGTTACCGAAAGAACGGTAATAATGTATTATATTGTGATATCATAGACGAGCGCGCACGAGTTGAAACACTGAAAGCGCATACGGTCATCCGGCGCGTATTTATATACGCAATAATGCGTACGCGGGAGGCCTACGGGCGGCTCGCGTGCGACGAAGGGGAGAGAAAGAGGTAAAATAAAAAGAATAAAACGAAGGACTGCACGCGAGTGTGTGGTATAGATACATCTATATACCTCGCCGCGTGGCCTCGGGCTTTATCCCGGCCCCGAGATGTTAATATAATCGCGCGCGCGTGTGCGTATGATAATAATTGGATTCCGCGGTACGGTTCGCGTTGACCGCCGCCGCCGCCGCCGCCGCCGCGCTTTGAACGAGACTTGAAGTCAAACGTCGCGCCGAGTGCGCGTGAGATCGGCCCTCGTTATTTATTGCTAGGCAGATAATAATACGTAAGATCATAATATAATAATAAATCGTCGGTTTCGTAAGTCTCTGCACCCAACCTGCACACCTCGGCCGATACACTTTTCAGCTCCGCGCACATACACCTATTCGTACGTACACGGGGTGAAGCATACCCTACCCCCCTTCGTATTTTTCGTGTATTAATGAATTTAATTTTCTTGAGATTTTTTATACTACTCAATTAGTGCTCTGTAGAGTGTAGAGAAACTAATACATCTATTTTCTAATAACCCTCCCCCCTTCTTTTCTACTGTAAATTATTTAGCGGAAAATAAACATTTTGACGTATAAAAATCAAGATTCGATCGAGCGTAGTTCATGAATTATTTAACTTTGTGTACTAGTAATATGCACATAGGTGTCCATGATAATGGGCCTGGATAATATGGAGGATGATAATGGTGACTTGAATGTTTTAGTAATTAATATAAATTCATCAACATTTATAATTCCTAGCAATGATCCATACATAATAAAAACTAATCCGATATAACATATAATTTATATTTCTGGAAAACAATTTTTAAGAACTATTTTTAGTATAAACATTTTAATAATTGAAAAACTAATTGTTTCAATTAAGTATATCAAAATTTTTAAAAAATAATCCACTGAATAATTTGGAGTGAAAAAGGGGGCTTCTCATTTGAAAAATAGAAGTTTGTATCGCCACAAGACTCGAACGAAGTTGTTCACTGTACCCCTTAAATTAATGTGTATTGATTTCTATTTATGATGTATATACATTATGCTATACTATATAATATATTATACACTGTAGGTGCTTATAATATAATAAGGAAAAATTAAAACCTAAAAAATAAATAAACGAAAAGGGGGAGGGGATCTCGAAGAAAAAACCCCTTAGTTATCACCGAAAGTTGCCGGGCTTATAATTTTTCTAACATATATTTAACATATAATATTATGTATGTGTACAATGTACATAATATACATATTTGTCCAATTTCAATTATTACCAAGGCGGTGAACTTACATGAACTCGGTGAATATTTGTCAATCATTGTGCCTTACGACTCGTATGTATACTATCGTATGGGAGATAATTAATCGTAAAGCATGGCGATTATTTTCACTCGCCGAATCACTCGTGGTTTCCCATCGGTTGTCGGTAAAAGCGGCACAAATCAAAGGAAAATCGGTAAGTATATACGAGTCGTCGTGTAGGAACTATATAATTGCGTAAAGTCAAAATGTACGCAATCGTCGCGGCTATTATATGATGCTCACCAAGTACACAAGTCGTGTGGGATCGGCTTACAAGATATACAACGTACAACATCGTGCACTATAAAATATTAAAATCTCTGTGTAAAACAGGATAATGAGTACACGATTATTTTTTATTTTCTCGTTTAAGTGAAAAGGACTACCGGAAAACGCAGTATACCGCATTTGCATATTATATTATACCTATAAGGTATATGGACGTATAATAGGTACGAGTTCCCGTGAACTATATACACACTTATATATATATATATATGCTCGAAAGTAGGTGCACAGCTGTACTTAATAAACTAATCTCGTGACTTGGATTATTGAATCGAATGCGAACGCGAACGAAATAACTCGTCATGTGTAATGCCTTTCGCAAACTGCAGGACCGTCGGTTCTGACTCTCGCCGTTAGAGAATTAAATATCTATAAAAAAAAAAAAAATAATAATAAGTAAAATTGTTTTCATACGTAACGTAATAATCAGTAGTAGGTAGTAGTAGGTTTTAGGTTTTTTTTTATAATATAGTCCGTCAAAAAATATTTTTTAGAAACGAACATTATTACGCAACAAAAATCCGTAGATAATAATTTATAACAACACAGCAGCAACTGAAATCGTTATAATTTATCATTTTTATATAGTGGCATATAGTGCCTACTTGTATACACATATATATTATTTAGGTTAGTGTTATAATGTATCATTATTTGATACTTACTATCGGTTATAATCACATTAACGCTTTTTTTCTAATCGCTTATAAAAAAAAATCTTTTTACATATAGGTAAGAATAATAGGTTAGGTACCTACACAAATAGCTTTGTGCGAAATATCATATCACTATACTAATAATATAGTTTGTCAAGTATTATTATACGATTAAGTGTCGGAATTATATTGTGAAAGACACAGAAAAGTAACTGTGAAAAGCTTAGTGTTTCTGTGGACGGCTCAGAATTATGTAACGATCATCTACTTAGCTATATATCTAAATGGAGTATCACAAAAAGTGACAATAAACATATTAATGTTCACGCAAAATCCAGTGACGCAAATGTAAAAAGTAAAAACCAGTCGTAGTAGCCAATGTGGATGTAAAGAGTGCACAGAAAACATGCGTGGTAGGTATATATAGAGAAACAAAAACTGAAAGAAAGAAAACAACATAGAAGTATATATGTATGCTGTTATGTATATATAAGAATTATCTCATGTAAATATTATTTTTCATGTTTAGACATGTTTACACGTGAAATGCCAAAAACGTGACGACGTTTATATTATATTATCACGTCGTTCGGTTTTAAATTTCAACTGTTGAATAATTAATAATATTGAGAAATTAACTGTTATAACCAAATTGCAAAATGGTACCGTTATAAAATTTGAATAATAAACCTTATTAGATATTGTTTTTGAAGGATTAACAATTAATTATTATGTGTCTAGAAAAAGTTTTTTGACTTATATATTAGTTCAAGTCTTAGAAAAAAGTGTCAAGTTATTCAAATTTGAATTAGCCCACTCCTCAGAGCCGTGTAAGCCATTTGGTGCACAGGGACATCAATTTTTAAGCGCCTCTCCTAGGCATTACCTAGGAATTATTTTTTTTTTACAACTCTATTTAATTCATATTAAAATTTCAACATTTTACCTCCACTAAATAAGATCCTTCCTTACACCTGAATTTTTTTCTAGATGCATATACTACATTACTGGATTATTCTATTGTTCTTCTAATCAAAACCGTGCTAAGAGGAGACAATTGGAATAAGTATCTTAGAGCGCCAAAGGCGCCACAAATTTTAGAGGCAACAAAGCACAGCCAGTGGTTTTTGGGGTTTAAATATATACCTACATCAAATAAAGACGCCAAATATTATTGCCCTGCGCCAAATTAGTTGGAACAGTACTACTTTTAATTATCAAACTATAAACTGTAACATTTATATTATATATACTATAGAATAACGATCATAATTCATAACATAATTAATTTTATTTTGAGTTTTATATTGAACAGAGTGCCATTGTTTTAAAAATCTGTGGCGCTCCGAGGCAAATACTTCCATTGCCCCCTCCCCTCTACTCCTATAGTATCAGACCGCATTTTGGAATATAGGTTTTTAAGGTATTTGGAAGCCATGCATAAGTTGTAGTTTCTTTCACCTTGAAAAGTAGTGCTGCCCCTGCAGTTTAACACCGTGATATGAACCGCGGACTACGTGGAGCAGGATTCGAATCTCCGCTATGCGACCATATAATCTAACTTAACCTGTAGGCAACTATGTAATAATTTGCAAACGCAATTTTCCGCCAACAGCCGGCAAGAAACCTTCGGCCGAAATACGTTATACTGCTGCTGCAGTTTCTATTGTTATGCAAGTTAATGACTGTTATTATCACTTGCACGTACAATTCGGTTTGTGTAGCCACCATCGACGTATAGGCAAGTAGCTATATAGGCACATCGCCCATACATCAATTGTAGCCGTAGCGATAGGTCTACATAATATAATAAATTATATTACATAGGTACCTAGTAGAAATATCTGTAATATCTATGTAATATAAATATAATATATTATCTGTGTATAACGAAACGTAATGAGTGGCAATAGGTCGGGAACGTTTCATGAGGTACACCGCCCTGCAAATGACACAAGCATAATATCATAATCATAATGTACCTAGGTATCATAGGTATATATGTATTGGTATATGACACCTGTGCGTCAGTCTATATTGCCTAACTTTGTTCAACTTGACCCCGTGACTTCCCGCGAGTTATTTTTTTACACCGGCCGCAGAGTGCGCAGAGCTCGTGATTCATTAGCGACATGTTGTGGTTTTTCGGAAATAAATGAGCTGCTAAACGTAATTGCCATCGCCATTAAAATGTAAATACGAAATAAATTCACGCATTGACGCATTGTTATCTATTGGGTGCCTCTGCGTATTTTTATTCGAGTTCTACATTTACATCACATTTTTATCTAGTGTTTATAACCGTTTCAATCAACTGGAAATAAAAATACAAACACATATTATATTATATAGCTATTTAATTTAGTAAATCTCACAAAATCTTAGTCTATTACGATAAAAAATATTTTTTCTGTGCATTGCGTGACATTACCGAGTGTCCACGGAAACATAAAATACTCTATAACTCAGTATACCTATATAAGTACCTAATTTGCATAATGCATATTTTTATTTTTAATTTCGGGACACAAAACTAGATTACAGACTGTCGATCCATAAATTTCTCCAAATTAAATTTTTTTTTTAATTCTTGTATTCTGCACATGCACAACACGACTTTATTTATTTTTAGATTCTTAACGGAGCGACGAATGTATTGAAAATTAAAAACAAGGTTTTTCATAAGTTGTTTATACTGTAACCAATACAGTTCTAGTTGAATAGAGATAAGAAAAATAATGAATAAGAAAATGAGATATTGAATTCAAATCTAATACATTCATTACAGTGACCTCCTCTAGACACATATACTAAATTATACTGTGCCATAGAGTAGTACGCACTTGCCCACTTCTTTTTTTTTTTTAAGAGAACTATTTTTATTATAATATTTAGATTAGTTGAATTATCTCAAGTAATCAACTTGTATTTTAAACCCCGAAATGACTTAATGAGAACTAAGGTATATAATACCTATTAATAAAACAATAATTGTTTTATGTAAACAACGTACACTAAATGCTTTCATTTAAATATAATTGGACATGATTTGTATTCCATCACAAAATCTCTTCACAAAACCAAATACCATAAAATGTAGGTGCGCGTAGCGTAAAAGGTCATTCGATAGGTATCTATAGAATATTAGATAGGTACGTACGTATAGAATTCAGATCATGATCGTTAGAGAATAAATACAAATACGCCGGGGAATTATGTGCACATGACATAATATGTGTATTTTCTATAGGTATGCTTATATAATATGCATTACATTACTCAACATGAGATACGTATAATATAAACGAGCGCATGAGTTAGGTTTTATAAAAATAGTACCTATCAAGTAGATATTGAGGAGGCATCACGAGTAATATTTTAACTCGATCTGGTATAATTAGGAGTAAGGGACTATCATACATTATTTATTTAATGGATAATATCGTCATATTATATGAAATACCCTAGAAATCTAATTAGTTATTAAAATATTATGTAAGAATATAGAAATAAAAGAGTTCTCATCACAATTAGAATAATAATATGATGTATTTACAATAAAATCCGCTCCCTGAGAGGATTTTATTGTAAAAATTATTTATTACTGTGTGTGTTGTGTGTAAACAATAAACTGTAGTTGAGATTTTTAATGTAATATTATTGAAGACAATTTACCATACTTTTGATGGAATATTTATTTCTCTAATTTAATCGTACCCAAACCTTGATGAACTAAACATAGTTTACGATTCCGATTCATGTAAAACAATTTGTAATCGCGGCTGATTATGTACTATAATATTATATTTATAATATGGCAATATGGTAATCATAATGTATTTAATATATAAATGTACACAACATGTTATTGTTAATAAAATTGTTATTACATAAAACATCTACGTCCTACACGTTTTTAGTCTGACAATATTTTGCATTAGGAAATTTTGATACTTAAAAAATTATAAATATTCATTAACTTTAAATGTCTGTAATGATTGATGTAAGATACGCGTTTGACAACTGGAGATTTGATATTTCGAATAAATTAATATATCTAGTTCAGTTTTGAGTGCTATTAATTTAAACCTATTACAATGTTTCTGAAGTGTTTTCCAAATCTAATCGAGTGTTTACATATTATAATGTGTCTGTATTTTCTTTTAGTTTAACCTAAATAATATTTACCTATTTCATTACACAAACTCGATCCGATTAATACCATAGTTTCCTTATACATAATATCGTCATATTTATTTTACATATAGGAAATATTTGATAATATTATTTATTATCAAGTAGTAGATACTTAAATAAATGTTGAAATTGTTAAATTTTTACTTCATCTATTAGACATAGAAAAACCTTGTATGTATTAATGCGTAATATTATTTATACAATTAGATTTAGATTCTGAAATTAAAGGAACATCAGAATTTGTTATAAATACTCAATATTTTATTACAATTACAATAATTTCTAAATATCTGGATAAAATAAATAATTTATTTTTAAAAATGTATTTATAATCAGCAGTTTAAATAATGTTGTAATAATAAATAGCATAATATCAAATATGAATTATTACTAATGGCTAATAAAACACAAATTTGTGGTATCGTGAGAAAAGTTTAGATATTTTTTTATTTAAATTTTTAGGTCCTTAAAGGCTAAACTATGATGTATGTTGTAATCATTTAAATTATAAATTATATTATATAATTGTGTACAATTGTGATAAAAATTCAATGTTCTATAGGAAGTTTATACATAGCCATATAAGTATCTCGAATTTTAATTTATAGTTTAAACGCTTAAATTGTAGCAATCAAAATATTAAAGAATGGATTTTTTTTATAAATTGGATTTAAAAATGAAAACAAAATAAACAATTGATGATGAGCCAAATCTATATTGGTTCTTTAGAAAATATATATAGGTATTAGGTTATTGGAGTACTACTATCTTTCTGACACAGTTTTTATGGATAACGCTAATAAAAATTGATAATGATTGTTACTTTTTTTTTTCAGTCAATAACTTTTATTTATCATTACTCTTTATAGTAAATATATACGTCTATATGCATACTAAAGTACCAAGACAATTCGATCGTTTGATATTAATATAAATTAATATCGGTACAGTGATCAAAACAGGTTGTGCATCATCTATCTTTTATTTAACTTAAAAAGTTAAAAGTTTCAACGAGAGAAAATACTGAAAATACTTACTGTATTTTATAATGACAATTGTCGATTAAGGTAAGCACTTATTAAATGGATCATTATTATTTAATATAAATGAGTATTTTAATTTATAATAAATTATATACCTAAGTGTAATTTATAACTGAAAAAAAAGTTTTTAATTTATTGGTCTTCAAAAATTAAGTGCTCAAATAAGTATTTTTAAGATAAATTTTGTTTAATTGAAAATAAAAGACTTTAAACTTAATAAAAGAAAATTAAAAAAGGCACATGTTCTTAAAAACATGTAGTCAAGCTAACGAAATAGATTGGATTTCAGATAAATTTATTTAATATAATATGCCATTAAGTTTGTTAAACCAGTATAATATACCTACAATAAAATTAATTTAAATACAAAAAACTAAACTGAATAACCTATTAACCCTGTGTGGACATGTGATATTTAATCATTTTAGCTATTTGTGATAAATCATAAAGAATAAGTAATAAAGTAAGTCTTTTTATAAAACGAATAGTCTATTCCATTTAAGCAATTTTTTGATAATTACCAATAAGATTGAGGTGAGTTAAACAGTATTTTTATTAGTTTTATTTGTATTAATAGATGAAAAAACATAAAAACATAAATACGAATTACTATTATTAAAAATAATCCAAATTTAAACACTTACAATAATTTTTCAAATTTTTCAAAAAAGTGAAATACGGATGTTTATAAAAATTCTATTTTTTTTTATAGGTTCAACAAATCCTATACATATTATGACAGAGGCATCAAAAATAACCTGTGTACCTATAAACATTTTAATTTCAGATTTCAATGTTGAAATATTTAATTGTGATTTTTCAGTAGCATTGCAATATTATTGTTCTAAATTGAAAAAATGACACCTCCATAATATAGAGAGGCAAATTAATCGCTCGTATATCCAAATATGTCATTAAAATGTTCACTATTCATAAAATCAAAAAAAAAAAAAAAAAAAAAATTGACGATAACAATAATCAACTAATAAAGTTCAAATAATTTTAACGATTGTTCTATAGTATAATTATTAAACGTACATAATAAAAATTTAAATTTGACAAAATCGAAATAATATAATATGCTAAAATTCAACGACTTGAAAAAAAAAGTATTCATTTCGGACCCTATAATAAGTAATAATGAATATAAATAAACGTTTTAACGAACCTACCTATACTAACGGTACACTTTTATTATTTTATGATTATATATATATGTGTGTGTTTGTGTGTGTGTAATACGCGTATGGGAAAAACGTCGAAAACAATAGTAAGTACTGTCCTATAAAAACAAGTAGAAAAAATAAGTAAAAGGACAGACTAAACAATTTTAAAACTTTTCTTGTTTAAATAATAGTTTATTAGCTAATGCTTTTATTTTTATTGTATTTTATTTCATTTAATTATTTTTTGTATTTTTTCTTTGATTTGTGTTCTTTTCCCAACTTTAACTGAATGGGTTACAAATAGAATGTAAACACATGTACAAAGAATGTAATACTAATGGCCTTAGATGTTGAAGCAGAAATTTTATTAAAAAAAAATTCAAGATCGATAAAAAAAAAAAAAAAAAAAAAAAACAAGTAGGTAGGTATTTTGCTGATGACCAACATCAATATTTACAGTTACCAATACAGCTAACTTGTGCGCTGATTGTTTGTTTGTTTGTTTGTTTTATATACATTGAAAAACTATTCATTTAGGCATAATAATATGGGTGCAAATATTATAATACGTCGCTGGACGTTGCCAAAAAAAAAAAAAAAAAACAGATCACCGCAGTCAGTCTCGCCGGTAAAAACACGTCCTGCAAAGTTCGACGTTTTATTTTTTTAATCGTCCGAAACTTTACGTCAACGCGTAATCGTGATCGTTATCTGCAGAAAGTTCCGATTTCCGTTCAATGCACGACTGCTCCTGGAATTTTCGTTTTTCCGATCACGATGACGTCCGATGATTTGCACCAAGTCGACGGGCCTTTGCAGCGGTGCCGTTGCGATTATCCACAGCCGCCGGACGCCGATCTCATAATGGTGGCGGCCGCCGTCGATTCCGCGGCAGAGGTGGAGGCGCAAAAGAGACGGCAAAGGGAGAGTGCCGCGACTGATGTTGCGCCGCCGTCGCCGGGCAAGTCCCTTTGGAAACGTTTCACGGCATTTGTGACGAATCGCGCGGCGTGCGTCAGACGCGGCGCCGTCAGTCTGTGTCCGGGCTATAGTTGCCGGTAAATAATTCGTATACAATATATATATAATAATAACAATATCATGTTATACCTAGGCAAGGCTGGACATTAACGAGTGAAAAAGTTAAAGTTGAGTTACTTTTAACTGGGTTTCTTAACGATTTATTTTTATTTTCAGAAGTAACTTCTAACTTAATGAGTTTGTTTTTTTTTTTAAAAAGTAACTTCTAACTTGCCGAGTTAATTTATTTTAAAATCACGTTAATTTATTTATTTTTCCTGATATGAATTTCATAGATTTAAAATTATATTTTGATTTTTATAGCTTATTTATATATATATATATATAAAAAATAATAATTGTCTGAAAAATCAAATAATATTTATGTCATTTTATTCTGTATTCTAAATAAGTTTTAAATTGTTAACTGTCGCAAGTGTTTTGCATCATTTCTGTATTTGAGATTTCAATAGGTATTACAACGTAATAAGTACTTAGTTACGAGTAAATAACGAAAGGTTCAATATATATAGTGTATTCTATATATATATAGTATTAAGTTGTTATAAGTAATGAATTATTAAATTTGAATTGCTAATTCACAGAGAATATGTTTATATAATATTATTATTAAACAGAAATGTTATAGGACTATAGGGGTAATCATGGGGGTTATTTTGAATTTTATAATTGATTGAAGTATGTAATTACTTACTGTAATTAATACAAGTACATACATTTTAAAAATTAGTAAGAACTCCATTATATTATGTTATTTGTTATGCTATAATAAAAAGGTATGATAATTAATTTTACAAGAAAAAAGAAGTAACTTATCTTCAACTAAGTTAAATTACTTTTTTTTAATTAACTTTTAACGAGTTCAATAAAAAAGAAAGATAACTTTAAACTTAACTTATTTTTATATTAACATAACTTAACGAGTTAAAAAAAAAGTTAACTTGACCAGCCTTATACCTAGGTATAAGTTATTGCGGTATACCGTGGTGTATAAAATATATTAAAATATTGTTACTCTTGCACTTATCTCGATAAGCTGATTTTACTGTATATTACGAGAAGCGAGAAAATGTTGTAATTCGTTATTCGTACTTACATTAGATATTTATTTAAAACTATTTTAGAATCCGAATGGAGCGAGGAATGTATTGGTTTTATAATGATGTGTTATTAATTATCCCATAAATTTTTTTTTTAAAAATTAAATAAGAGTAAATAGTTTAATTCAAACGCAAGAAAAATAATACGCAAGATAAACAGAATAATAATATTATATTGTATAATCACATTAAAGTTTCGTCAAGAGTTTAAGTTTAAAAGTATAATATTCTAAATTTTATCTATAATCCCAGAATAATGATTCATCGAATAAGTATTTTCGGAATTTTAGCACATTACTATAAAAACAAATATTTCCTTTACTCCACTCAAACATAATACAACCTAAAAACGATCGGTTTAGTCTCAATACTTGCAGTATTGAAAGTATGTTTTTCGTTCATAACTAAATTTATTATTAAATACATTTATATATTTACTAATTTTGTAAACTGTATTTTATTTATGAATTTTCATTAAATTGTATCGAGTATATTTTATAATTTATATTTATATTCTATAAGAGTATAATGCTATTTTTAGGTAAATACATTTTTATGGTAATTTTATTATTGAACACAATTATTTTTTTAAGTTAATTTATCAATGAGTAATATGTATCGTTATATAAATTATAAATGGTTTGAAATATAATACATTTAATACAATACAGTATTATCTTCTTTAAAATTATTATTACAAATTGAATAATTCGTAAATTAATTTGTACATCTACTTTATTCGAAATAAATAAACTTTAAGGTATATATTTATGACAGAATTCTTCTTCTCATTGCAGTTTAATACACAATGATTTTATTAAGTCTATTTATATACCAAGTATAATACGAAACTATAAGAATGTACAATCAATCGAGCAGATTCTAAAAATATTTAGTTATCTATACTGGCTACAGGTACATGACACGAGACTAAATTATGTTCATTAATGTATTAGATTTTGTTAATTTACATCTAATTAAGTAATAGAAATATATTTAAGATTTGAAAAAAGAATTAAACATATTATGAAATAGACAATTTAAATTGTATTATTTTAATTATTATTAAAAATATATGGATTTACTCTTATAAGTTATAATTTACTAAATTTTTGAACTTGTCAATTAGTTCTAATAAAAACATTCATTATAACATAGTTTAACGAATTTACAAGTCGCAAATATACAATAAAAATTAAGTATATAACCAAAACATTAAATTTGTCTAAAATTATAAATTCCAATCATAACTTTGTAAAAAATCAGCATTGATTATAAACACTAACTAAATGAAAATTATTGTTTAAAAATAACTAACATTTACTACGGTTTATGATCTATACTAATCGTTTACATATGATTTATATATAATAAACATACACATAACCACATAAAAATATGTATAACAATAATAATCTAATGCATGGGTGATAAATACATATAGGTATTTAGTACTCTCTCTGTAGAGAAACGATGGTTAAAATATATGTTTTATATACATGGTGTAATAAACTATAATATTATAATAGGAAATTATAATAAACACGTTAGACGAAGATTTTTGGTGGGGAGGGTTGTGAGGGGTACAGTTGTGGATGGTCAACCGTTTGATCAGCACTTGGGCGGCTGACATTGTATGCAGTTCTCCATCTGAGTTTCAAATTCTTCAATTTGTAGCGTGCAATCAAAGAAATTATACTTTTTGTACATTTTGCGTGAAGCTTCTTTCAGTACTGTAGTAGTGTTTGCGCCAGGCTCTGTGTAAATAGAACACGCAGATGAATAATTAACTTGCCAGATGCGATTATGTATCGATAGGTATGTTCAAAGCATATAATTATCTATACAGCGACATTTCTTTGCAACGGTCACCGAGGACATTATTAGCCTATAGCAGGTACGTTAAAAGACAAACGAAGTCTCCTCTCTGTTACTATAAATGACCGTTGCTAGACACTTATCGCTGCACGATATGTGAATAAACGACATCTATGATTATATATACTCACTGACTGCCAAATGGGCGGCCAAAGCGATTTTGTCCGGACTTAAAGCCCACACTCTAAGATTGTGCACCCTAACTACGCCATCGATGCTCATGAATGTCTCCAGGACATCTACGAAATTCACGCCTTTTGGCATGCCTTCCATCAACACTATCATAGTATCCCGGAGTATATTAAATGTAGTGACCAAAACTAGTAAGGAAAACATGAACGTACATATTGGATCCACGATTTTCCAATCAGGCTGAAAAATTAAATTATTATTATTTAGTATAATTTATCTATATCTCTATCTCTAAATTGTATACATATGCAACAATAAAGATAGTTTGGCGAAATGTAATTTAAAATAAATGTATTCTTAATTTAAGACATTTTAGTAGTCAATATTCGAGTATTAGAGATGTAGCCATATACGTTTACATATATATAAAACAAACTAGAACGAACGGATTCTTAAAATGGTACCTATATAATAAAAACCAAAATTCATGATGCAGAAAACAATCTTTTAGTCGATGATTGGCAATTCTGTGAGTTGCTTATTAATATTTTACTGGTACAATGTTATATATCATATAATATAACCTCAACTCACGTACAAGGCTTAGGCGAACTGCGTAGGCTATTCAAGTACACATATTTACATTACAAACCCCGAAACGTACCTAACTTATATGCGTATATAGTAAATTAAGTGTTTGGAATTATATAGCTACCTGATATAAGTAAACGTTAGATAGGCAATACAAATGTATTATGAGTTCACTTTAATCAAATAGGTACATCGCAAACAAACCGTCCTTGTTGAATTAATTAAAAACTAATACATTGGCTAGTGTCAATTTACGCGTTTTGTACAACGCGGCAATAGCGTCGATTTCGTGCTGCGGTTTACAAGAACGACGTACTTTAATTATGTAAAACATATTTTTTTAAACTTTTATCGTACATTACATTGCGGGAGGAATAGGAAGGGAGGAGGATAAGCGTTTATCGAAATTAATATAAAATTACCTATGTAACGCGACAGAGTAATCGTTATTAGGATTGTTATACACCGCATAGGCGGTATACGCGCATATCGCTTGATATCTATAACAGTTTGTGGATCAGTAACATAAAACGAGTAGATACCTACAATGTAACAGGATATAATTTAATAGGTACAGAGACTCAAAACTGTACACTCGCCGATAAAAATGTTTAACACTTTTAGAATACGCACTGTATAATTATTACAATACTATTATCTACATAATATAATAGCCCGACGAGTTAGATAACAGGATAGAAATAAAAAAAAAAAAGAATCAAATACCAGCCAGGAATTTTATGTGCATTAAGTATTCAACGAGCGTCGAACAGAAAACGTGCTGGGTGGCACGTATTCGCTCTTAATATTATTTTTTTTTTTCATACTCACTCTAAAGTATACGATAACAGCGGCGATCAACACGCCAAGGCTCTGAATAATGTCTCCGAGGACGTGTATGTAGGCGGCTCTAACATTGATGTTGGAACTGCTCCGGCCGGTCACCTCGTCGTGGCTGTGCGATTCCAAACTTCCTCCACCGTGTGAGTGCGAATGCTGGTGAAGCGTCAAGCCCATTCTGTAACGACGCAAACGGGACTTTAAAAGCGGATCACAGCTGATAATGATATTATATTATATAATCAATATTCTCATACGTATAGTGTCATTATAAACCCATCGAGGCCCTGGATTCATAATATATGAGTTAATATTTTTAAATTAAATTAGACCATTGGATAACAAATCTGATTAAAATCTATGAATATACGTTAGCGTTTCATAATGATGTGTAAATTGGTTATATTATTATAATTAATGTTTGTGTCAAAAATGTATTAGTTGAATATTTCTGCGAAATAAAGTAAAAAGTTGGATGCATCATAAACATTTCAGGAAATATTTGAAAGTATTGAGAAGTTTTTCAAAATACAAGTCCATTATCCTTATCGAACACTGTCACGTGTAAGTATTTAAAAACCCATTTAATAACTTCACCGTTCACGAAGGCACTAAAATAATTATCTATATGATATTATATTGTTAGAGTATAAAAGAGTATTATTATAAATAAACAAACTTCACTAAATTGATAATTTCTTTAGTATATTTTAATTAAATGTCATTACTTATATCTTTTGTTTGAAAAATATCAATAATTATACATACATATGCTTATAATATCTGTAGTTATTTCTATTTGTTCAAATGGTTTCAAAAAAATATTAATTTTACATATACCTACTTATTTAATAAGTATTTTTGAAAATATATGACTTGTGTAAATATTTTAATATTCGGCATGGACATAAAAATATGTTGCAATTTTTTTTCGCACGTAAACCCAGGCCTTATTGAAAAGTTTATATTATATAGATATAAGATTATATATGTCACATATCAAAATGTATAATGAACCTATAATAGAACTCTCCGCTGGAAATCGAGATTAATAAACGCGTGCGCGTACAAGGCCGAATCTATAATTATTTTCAAGGAAGGTGTTGGGTCTAGTCAAAGATATTTTTGTCTTATATAGTATGTAGATCGTTATGAAAACAAAATCGGAGAGAGCTGGACCCCGTGGATCCCAGATACCGTCTTTTTTTAGTGCGATATTTAATTATTTCTTTCGATTCATAATGATCACACACGCGCGAAGATTAACGGCGTAAGATCGATGGCTATGGCCCTAAATATATAATTACATGATTTTTATACAAAGTATAATTCAGATAACAATTTTTTTCTCAGACAATGTAAATTAATTTTAAAAATAATAGTGCAACTTTTTTTCTTTTATCTTTTTTTGTATTTATTGAAGTCACGATTAAGTGATAAAAATTTGGCACATTAATTGTAATACAATATTATGTTCATATAAATATATGATCGAGTTTTTAAATTAGTATTTATCATTTTGGTTTGAATGACAATCGTTTATTGTGACTAATTTTGATTAGCCAGTCGAATGTCATTATTAGGGAACGGACTTCAATGCTATAAAAGATAACAAAAATGTCCTAAAAAATAAGATCTAATGCCTTAAAAGAATACACTAAAAAACTTTAAAAATGTTTTTAAATTCAATAAAAACACAATTTTGAACAGTTTTCTGTATGTATAATATTTTTTTGCTGCAACTTTAATCTCGCAAACCTTGTAAAATAAAATATTTCCATCGGTGGAAAAGATGTTTTCACCGAATTCTTGTACATAGCACGTAGTCGACAACGGTCAGACGGTTTAATTTTCGACATCTTTCACAACACCATTCAAATTGAGCAATCACGTATGACTGACGAATCTACGAGTATTTACTTATAATCGGACACCAATTGGTCGGTGGCGGTTCGTGCTATGGGGCACACGAGCACGTGCCCCACCTACAAAATCGAAAGAAAGAAGAAAAATTTATATTAAATTAAAATTGAGTAGGTGTTTCTTCCATCATAATGTAGTTGGTAAATTATTTAAAAATATTATCGAAAAAAAAATGTTATCAAATACGGGTGCGCTCCTGCGTACAATACGTACATACTATATTATACGTGCTTTGAGCGGCGAGCACAAATTCGTTGTGTCCCAATGGCTCAATCAACGGTAACAAATTTCCTCAACTTTTCGACACGAATTAATTATGGTGTTGCTGGACACAATCGGATTGTGCCCGGGTTCTATTTTTATTACGATTTACGGGATTTTGTCGGTCTTATCGTCTTCGTATTGCTATCGTCGACCGTCTTCCGTGGCACAGAATTTATATTTTGATAACATGATAATAATCTGTCATTTTTTTGTTCATTCTCCGTTCGTTGTTTATTTTATTAAATGTTTTGTTTACTATTTAGACTATTTAAAGCAGCCATACTCAACCTGCGGCCCACCAATGTTTTAGATGTGGCCCAAACAGAATTCATTGAATTGATAAAAAAATTTCAAATTTTTTTACAATAAATTTTCAAATGTTATACACAATATATAAATATAATTTTAGTTTTTTTTTTTAATCCCCGTTCCGTTCATTTCGACTTGCAGCCCGCGTAATATTTTAAAATATTTTATGTGGCCCAAATAAAAAGAAGGTTGAGTATAACTGATTTAAAGTGTAGTGTATAACCATTAATATTTACAAATTTACAAAAATATGTTGACGATACAATTGGAACTTACCCTTTTTTAAACAAAAGTAAACTACAAAACTGAATTGGAACTTATATATAAACGAACAGATTTTCGTAGCGTAACAGTGAGTATGTAACACGTATGCCACGAGTATGTGTTAATTTACTACAGTTTATTATTGATTGTTAACTTGGAACAAATATTTTCAGAAACATTTAAACTTATATGTATTATAGGAACAATACCTATGACATCAGCAGAAGCGGAAAGATCGTTTTCGACATTGAATAGGATAAAAACATTTCTTCGAAATACTATGGCAGAAGAGTGATTAATTGCATTAGCCATGTTATCCATTAAAAAGAAAATAGTGAATCAAATTTCAAATGAAGAAGTCATAAAAGTATTTACGAAGAAAAAAGACAGACGAATAGATTTGGAATTCAAAAGTATTACTGATTAACTGCATAATTATATTTATTATTTATTTTTAATTGATAATTTTCTTTTTATAATTATTTGTTGTGCAAGACGTATATTAAAAGATTTTTATACACAAAAAATGAATTTTATTTTGTTTAAAAAATCAACAGGAATTGGTTATAAGTTCAAAGTTGTGATAGTGGAAAATGAGGCAAATATTTATGCCCCATCTTTAATGAACCCACAAGCCGCCACCGCAATTAGTTTTGTATTAATTATTTGCCGTTATCCCGTATCGTAACGTTATCAAGATTATTTACGATCAAGGTTATTTCATACTAACGATACGGTCACGGTCCTTCGATGGGTCCCTCCGTTTGATAATTATCGGTGATATTATTGATATTTTTCAAACTTTGAGAATTACGTATAAGTAGGTACAATCAGCCGGTGTTCTTTATAATAATTAATTTACAAGACGAAACGAAACATTTGCATTTAATGTATATATTTAAAACTTTTATAATTCCAAGCAACAAACATATAAACAAAATGACCTAAAAATGGAAAAATGTTTTAAAAACCAAAAAAGTTAAAAAAATAAAAGTTTCATTTTTAAATTCTCTGATATATGAATCGAATTATGTACTCGAAAAGCATTGTCCTATGCCACCCGCTGAGAATGCATCAAAGTCCGTTCCCTAGTCATTATAAAAACGGTTTCAATTGTACATCGTATCATGTTTCCTTTTCGGCCGTTACGTTTGAACGAGTGCGTATGAATTACGATTGTCTACTAAGCACACGTGGTCACCGTAGTAGTAACTACCGTTCGTCCGTGTTTCAATGATTTTATGGACGTCGGGCGATAACGACGACGATGTTGATAATAATAATTAACACAGCGCGCATCGGGCGTATTGCACGTAAAATATTATACTCACACCAAATTGACGCACAGTCCGATGGCGGACGTGATGAGCATAATGTCCGCGTCGATCGTGTACGTCATGTCTGTTAGGCGCTCGACGGCCAAGTACAACAGCACGCCGGTGACCACCCAGATGAGGAGAACAGACGTGAGGGCGCCCAACACTTCGGCCCTGTACCATCCAAACGGCATCGACTGTGTGGCCGGTCTGGAGGCCACCCATATGGCGCAAAGCGATATCATGAAGCTGGCGAAGTCCGTGAGGAGATGTGACGCGTCCGTTGCGATCGCCAAACTGCTCGACAAATACCCTCCTGTGCGCGACACAATGTATTGCGCGATATGAATATTAATAATAAATAATAATGTCGGTAGAATATTATATATTATGCGCGTCACATGCTCCTGCGCAGAGCGTTATATTTTGAGTATGAATGATTCCCGCCAAAACTTACCGACTCCCTCTCCGACCATGAACAGAAGACATAGTATGCTGGCGAATATGAGCTTTCGCCTAGCCTTTTGACTGCTCGACGTACTCTCTCGGTTCGGATGACAATGTTCATTGACTGCGAATCATAGAAATCGATTCGTTGTTAGTGAGACCCATTTCAATACAGGCCTATTATTACACAGTTACGCCGATATAATTGCTTTCGTTTAAAAATATCGCAAGAAACTTATGACACGGAAATGACTTTCCACAGCAGTATTTACGTATTTGTTATAAATGTACTAGCAGATTATGGCATAGTGCATGAATATACTACAACGGACTGACAACTTTAGTAGACGTCTAGTAAGCCTCGTGGGTGCTAAAACATGATAACTCCTAGCTTATATATATTGTATACATTTTTAATTTTTGGGAATATATTTTATTTTATATCCATATTTAGGATGAATAAATAATAATATAAATATATATTATTCTTACAAGTTGATTCACCAAGTATGATCATCCTTTTTTCTACAAAACAGTGCAGTTATTCAAAATCTGATTTTTGTAATTTTAACAACATTTAAATAACTAAGAAACTACTCGTTCAAATTTTTAATTGGGTGCAACAATATTTTCGAAAAATTATACGCTAAATTTATAGTAAACAAAAGGGATTTTCATTTAATAACCACTTGAAAGTAGTACAAAAAATCTCAAAAATTTAAAAATATAGTCTTAAAGTATATTTAAAAATTCCGAAATCAGAATTTGAATAAATTCATTATTCAACGAAAAATAGGGCTGATCATTATTGGTAAATCACCCTATGTATATATAATATATCGCATATTTTGTATTATAAGAAAATTGATATCTTATAACAAAATAAATACTTAGTTATAATATTTCATTTGTTAGCCTCATATTTAATAATATTTTTCTTTCTCACAAGTCTTCAATTTTTTTTTTTGTTATATCCTCCATTTCATTTTCTATTGGATCAAGATTAAATAAGGAAGACTTTCTTTTTCCAAGCACAAAGTTGTTGTATTATGTATATAATATTATGAATATATTGATGAAAATCAAACAAATAAAAATAGCAATTTAATGAATCATCATAAATTCCAAAATGTCCTACATAAAGCATTCACTCTATTTGGACTCTAGGTTATTATATGATCTTGAACGTTCATCCTATACAAATTGATAGAACCACATATCAAAATCGGTACAGCTGTTTAGGCGTTTCGCGATACACACATACGACACACATAATGCCATATAATTATAATTATTATATAGGATTTAGTTTGATTAGGGTGATTCATTAAGTGTAAAACACTCATTTCAAAAAGTATTCACTTCTTTTAAATTTTTTTTTTCAAAATTTTAAATCTACGCTATTCTAGAATTATATAATTGTTTAATATTTTTCAGCCTTATATTTATTAGGTAAATCACCATCAACTTTTGATTTTCAAACGGAAACCCATACTAAAAATGTTCTAATTTAGTAAGGCTTTATTTCTTATGAATTATCATGTTTAAATTTTTATTTTTCGTTAATTCATTGACAAGATAGAGCTCCTCAAAGTTGGACGATTTTGAGAGGTTTTATGTGTAAATGTGTTATATCTAGCCAGTACCGCAGGCCGCAGCAATTGGGATTTTTGTGGTTCACGGTAAAAAATAATACACTTTTCAAATCAATTCAGTAAGTACAATAGGTAGGCTTAAGTTATGCCCAAAAATACCTCATTTAGCAGTATGTTGCACAGTTCTCTCCCACGCTAATAGTGCCACTGGTCAATGGTCATGATATTACTTATCGCTTATAAAGACCAGAAGTTATAAGTAATAAATTCCATACCATTCGATCACATGATATCATAGTAACAAATGATTATCAGTGTACTTACGTCGGGCAATAACTTTTATTGTTATATTATAAGTAATTGAATTATTGGACTGATGAATTATTGAATTATTGGAGTGGTATCTACCGACTAGGTATAACACATTTACATACAAACACCTCCCAAAACCACCCAGCTTTGAGGAGTTATATCTAGTTAACGGATAAACGAAAAATGAAAATTTAAACGTGATAATTCATAAGAAAAAAAGCCTTACTAAATTATGACATTTTTAGTATGGGTTGTCGTTTGAAAATCAAAGTTGATGATAGTTTACCTAATAAATATAATAAGGGTGAAAAATATTAAACAATTATATAATTCTAGAACAGCATAGAATTTAAATTTTGAAAAAAAAAATCTAAAACAGGGGTTACTTTTTGAGATAATAAGTATTTTACGCTTAATGAATCATTTTGTATACGCTTTTTTATTCATTACAAAAATGGTGGTTCAATGAAAAATATTATCAACAACAAAAAAAAAAAAACCTGTATATTACACTAAATTATTATTAATTTTGTTACATTTGTTAATCTAATCTTGTTGTGTAACTGTATATGTTGAAATTATACAGTTCACACTACATTTTTAAATTTTAATAAAGTGTTCTGCAATAGTTTTAAAGTGTTATTCAAAATGCAACTCGATGTTTTTTCGTATTTTTTGTTTTCAAGAAAATGTAAATTTGTTCACATTAAAATACGCCACTTATTTTTGGTGTATATAGGTAGATACTGTAATATGCCTAAATTACAGTTTATATAAGTGATATAGAACAATACGCTTGAACGTTAAACACTTTCTACGTAAAACAGTTTTTCCTTTTTATTCTCCACTCATACCATTTTGTTATGATCAATTAAAAACAGTATATTTCTATGAAACTAAAATTATAGTCTTATAATTAAGTGAAGAAATTTAATAGAATCGCGTCTCCGCGTGCCTATCGTTTTTTATTTTTAATAACTCTAAACGTTTATCTATCTGTGTATTATGTATTTTAAATCATAAATGTATGCAATATGTTTAACAGACCATAGACGGCATGCACTTACAGATTGTAATGGACGATTTTCCGTCTACCGGGTCGGGGGTTTCGTGGTTGGAATTGCTGTCCTCGGTCGACACCAGAGTGGCGCAACAGCCCGACGGTTTTCCATGTATGCAGTATACTTTGCCAGAACCGTTCGACGGTTGCCGTACAAAAGCTCCGGTCATCGTCGGTGTCGTGCTCATGAACACGTCTTCATTAACGGAACCGTACTTGGAACTCTCACCTAATCTGGAAAAAAAAATAAAATCATTATTATCATTCCACTACTGTCGAACACGCGCACATCGTAATAATATCATCGTCGTTTATGCGTATGTTATAACATCATAAAAACCATAAACATCATCGTGACGGTATAAACGAATAATAATAATAATATATGAGCAAGAAAATATTGTATATTATACAAAACGAATGGATTTAAAGATTATAGAGCATGTTGCGTATAGAGCACAAACGGAAAAATATTAAATATTAAAGCACTCGCAATCGTTCCTTACAGTGGAATAAATTCGTTTTCCATGGTGCATTAGGATCGGCAATTCACTGTGTAAAACTGCAGTAAAATCGCTATAAATATTATAATTATATAATTATATTATAGCCAGCACCGAAGAGCATCAATGTACAACGATAGAACGAAACACTATGCGCGCAATCGCACTGCTATTATAGTGTAGCAGTCATATCTGCGTCATGCAATAATCGAAATTTAAATAATAGACGTTTCGAGACGAGAAAATACGTTCAACAGGTCCCATTTTTCAGTAACGATTATATTTACTGATGGAATTGGTTCGATAAGCACTCTAATATCGAATGAGTGGAAATAAAATATATTGAAATTGTTTTCCATACTAATTACGATGACACAGCCCTGGAGGGGGTTTCGCTTCTACCCAAGAACTATGTTGCCGTTGTGCTTGAGATTTGAGATTAAAACGTACCTGCAGTACTAAGGTATTAACACTATATTTGTTTTGTATTATTTGAGATTATTTTCATTCAGATCCATATAAGTATAACAGCAAACAATTCTTTACAGTGACACTTAAACATGTTTTT
>JACXSJ010003225.1:0-27294 GCA_014851325.1 Pentalonia nigronervosa
GTGATTGTTCCTTAATATTAATCATTATCAAAATATCAAATGTGTTATCATATAAATTAATATAAATATGAAGTTGAGTTATAAAAGCATGTTGTTAATAGCTTTGAAGTTGTGTGTTGGTGGGGGAAGCCCCCCACGGGTTACCAAGGTATACTAAATTTTAGCACCCCTTAAATTGCAGGTCTAGTTGCGCCTATGAGAATATTACTCCTGGACGATCGCTATAATACATACGTGTGAGAGTATAATATTGCTATATAAAAATCATAATTTCTATGGTATCTGCTGACTAGGCATAACACATTTACGCACCTCTCAAAAACCAGCAAACTTTGAAGAGCCCCATATCTCGCCTACGGATTAACAAAAAATGAAAAATTGAACGTTATAATCTATATAATATAAACGAAAGCGTCTTGAGTGACTGATTTATAATCAACGGAGAGCCAGACCTATAAGAGCTATCGATTCGAAATTTAGGTGATAGATTGATATTATAATTTTACCGTTCATTAAGAAAGGATTTTCCAAAATTCGCATTTTAAAGAGGTGTGAGCACGAGGATTTTGAGATTCACGATGGAAATCGAAAATTATTTTTGTTTATTAATGGTTGCCGTTGGTTACAATTTACAGACTATAATAGTAATGGTATTAATAAATTATGGAGATTAGTATTTTATTTTATATATAAAATATATAATTACTATTGGTTAATCGGGCAGATGTGGTAAACGTATGCATCAAATCGTCGCGTTTACGGACTCGAAATAATAAATTATATCATATCGAAGCCCCTGCACAATACTGCAAAAACACGAAATGTTACATCGTTGAATTCATCTTTTAAAATACATTTCAATTCAATAACGCAATAAAATATCAAAAAATTATTCTGTCCGTGAAAGCACTTAATTCGTTATGGAATTATTGTCATTTTCCTATTATAACTGTTCAAAACTGTACCAAATATACTTAGTTCAATATCGAACTGATACTATAACTTAAAAATAAAAATAAGTTGAGTTGTTACGTTAAGAATTTTTATTATAATTATTTTAATTGCATTATGTTGACTTGTTGCATAATTAACCTTTAATAATATTTTGAAATGCATTACTTCCTTATAATTTGGTAGTAACCAGCACGATTTAAGATAATAATGATAATATGTATATCTTAAACTGTAGAAATTAGCAATAATAATATTATTATTATTTGTAGTCACAGACCTATCAATGAACACACCTATATATGCAGGCTTCAATAGGTATAGACAAAATTCAATCAGGTGAAATTGTTTTTCATGGATTGTCGGTAAAATTATTTTTTAAAAATTATAGAGAATAATATTATGTTTGATGGCACGACGCATATTTTTTTCTAAATATTATTTCAAAAAAAATCTATTAGGTTTTATGGGTACCCTTTAACCATATAAATATAAAATAATAAAAAAAATATGTATAATTTTATTTTAGAGGATTTTACTATAAGATTACTTAAAAACCATAAAAGTAAAAATTTGCATGAATGTGTTTTGTCAATATTGCGAGTGAAAAAAACAAATATAGTGCGTTAACATACCCCTTAAGACTAATGCCATTTTGTCCTCAAAAATACACTTGACAGGAAAAATGATCCTATCCAATATAATTAGATTAATCAAATTTGATTTATGTATTTTGAAATTAATAATAAGGGATATATTCTATTACACTCATTGAACTTCGTTTTCAGTATTTTAATCTCAAATGGTATGTCTATAAAAAAAATCAATTTTAAGATTTTTTTACAAATTTTCAGTTTCATTTATTATACTTAGTCAATATATTATTTTAATTTTCATAGCTGTACACTAGCACTCCTACTTCACGTTTCAATGTTATTACACATTTATTGTGCACTAAACGTAAGGCAGAAAGCTATTTAGCAATTTTAAACATGCTGAGAATACCTATATAATACCCACCAGCCATCACTCACGTGGGGCTATAGAAATTGGAAGACCTTTACCCTTACACGGCATTATGTGAATTTTTTTTTCTTCTCTATATTAGAGACTCTGCGTTATAAATACATTTTCACTGAATGCAGACATGCAGTCTGCAGATCTTATGTGAATTTTAGACGCCCTCAATTATAATAATATTATAAGTGGATCAATCACTCAATCGGGCCATTTCAGTCAACCGCGTCATTTCCAAGTACATTTCCATTTTCCAGATTAATTTAATACTTATACACTGCAGCTGTGTTTCAAAATTAATCATTTTAGATGACGAAAATGTTGGATTTCACAAATAGTACTTACTTTAAACTTTATATACGCATATTCAAACATTTCATGGCAAATATCGCAATATTTATGAGTACAAGCTGCGATCAAAACGTTAAGAAATATATATTTTCTTGTATTAATATGCCTAACTTTAAATAATTATTATGCTCTAAAAAATCATTAGAGTGTATAGTTTAGTATAATACCTACCTATACATTATCACGCAATGCCTGAATATAATATTGCAATAAGTAAGGCAACTATAATTATAAAAGTGGCTTGCCGCGGCACGTTGGCTGCTACCAGTCGCGTTCTGCGATTGAGAGTAAGCAACGCCCGCTACTACTAGTTCCCGGATGGGTGGCCATCCGGGAACTAGTAGTAGTAGACACCTTGCCATACATATATACACGTGTTAAAAAAAACCCTACAGTACCCTCTCTCACAGTTCCACAAGCTAACCCATGGTTTTAGTTGTCGAAGCCATAACCCCCCCTCCCCCGCAAAAAAAATAATAATTATAAAACCTAATATATACACACACATATATATATTTATTTCATAAACGGTTTGTTAATTGTAATGTTTGTTCAGTTTCATAATGTCAGTTACAGAAATCGTATTTTTACGGATTTAGTTATACATTATTAAAAATTAGTGTGGCATACTATATAGTACCACTCACCAGTATTAATTTAATATTGTCCGTAACTTCGGTTGAAGGTCTGCAAATATTTAAGCGTTGTATGGAATCATATTGGCATCTACACATAATATGCCGATATACGGGAAAAGTTTTCTAAATCTAGGTTAAAAGTGAACGTTTTATTAAATAATTAAAAATCGATCTTAAATATATATCACGACTTGATCAATTTAGGGTTTACTGTCAGTTTATAAATTGGGCATATTTTATAATTATTTACACACATACTCCATTATTATTGTATAGTAATTAATATTACATAAATATAGAACATCAATAGGAAATAATATAGCTATGAACTATTTACATTTTTCCTTTACATCTATATATTATAATATGAGGCATAACCATTCAATAATAATTATTAAAAAATTAATTTATTTGTACAATTATTGTACAAACAATTAATAGCATATTTTAGATTGTGAGTGAGCAATAAATAAATTGATTTATAGGGGAGTGTTTTTTTTTTTGTGTTTGAATTAATTTTCACAGTAAAAAAAGTTGTATCTAGTTGGGGTACTCTGGAGTGTCGAAAGTTAAAAATTCCCAGTGATTTACAAAATAACCGGAAAAATAGAAAAATGAAAAAATTAATTTTGTTTTTTTGTTCCAACTGTAGTTTAGACATTTTCACCGAATATTCATATTGGTATTTATTAGATATGAAAAATTTTGACTATTTTTGTGTTATTTGAAGATATTTAAAATTTTAGAAATTTTTTGTTGATTTATGTATGATATAATTTTTATTTTTGTTTAAAAAAGCTTGAAATTTTAATACAAGGTCTCATGCATAAATTGTTCACATATTAAATACCTACCTATAAAATATTACAAATAATTGGTGATAATATTTTTTTATAAACGTTTAAAGTAAAAAATTGTGATCATCAAGATTTTAAAATTATTTTGTAGTATTAAATTCATAAAATATTAATAATAAATATGTGTGCGCCAATTTTAAAAAATTAGTATGAAATTTTTCTTACATGAGTTATAAAAAAAAGTTAAATATTAATGAATATTTTTATGAGCGTCTGAAGTTTAAATTTAGATATTTATAGAAATTTAAAAATATTAAAAATAAATAGGTTAGGTTAGGCCAAACAAAATTCGTCAAAATTACGAAAATTACGAAAAAGTTAAAATTATTTTTTAGTTTAAAATGTTTAATTTTTATAGCTAAGGCTTGAAATTTTAATACAATGTTTCTCATGAGTAATTCCTATACCGTAATTAAAAATTCTAAACACTATAAGAATAATGTTTCTTTTTTTTAAAAAAAATTTTAAGTAAAAATTTGAATTTTAGTTTTACTAGAAAAAACGATATATATTCAAACGAAGAATAATCATATTTTTATTTTATTGTACCTAATTTAAAACAATTATTTGCGGGTACTTGAAATATTTACGTATATATTTATATGTTACTATAAACAATAACATTTTCAAAATATTTAGATTAATTTTAAACCATTGCCTATATGTATAATTTAGAACCGTAATATTACTACTTAAAAACGAAGGTAGTCTTGAGCATCTGTGGCAAAACTACTAAAAAAAATGTATGAGCTTGGGGCCGCTGAAACTTAATTATAAAAAAAGTTAGCAGAGGATCTGACAATGATTATATAATAAATTTAATATAAAAAGGTTTTATGACGCGCCCGATGTTAAACTAAATTAAAATGAGAAAAATTATAATATATCTAGAAAATGGTAATATTTGGTGGATATTTCAATAGTTTATAGGGTTTTTTCTTTCTGAATATCAATAAAAAAAATTAAACAGCGTGAATTTTCTCGTTTCCCATTTTGACGTTGTTAGTTTTTCTAATTTATTAGGCACTAGTTTTTTACTTTTCACCTCTTAAGGTACCGATTAAATCAAATTGGCTACCAGAAATTATAGTCTCAAGTTTGTATTTTTTCTTTTTTAAAAGACGACGTCCGTCAAAAAAAAAAAAAAAACCATGACTGTAAAACCATACTATATTTCTTGATTTACACTCAGAATCTGTTAGGTACACTGATAAATCTAATGAATTTTTCAGAAAATATTTACACTATAATTTGCTCTGCTAACTTAATCAGATAAGTCTGTAAAAAACCTTCAACAGATCTTTGTTTTTTTTTTTTAATTTTAAATCATTCAAATTGACCGTAAAATAGAAAAAAAGTTTATACCGTGTATTCACAACAGATAAAAACTAATCTCCGAGAGATGCCATCAGCGCGTTTCGCTCCAATTACGATCTTAAAAAGGGAAAATATTGTAATTTCCCATCTTCGCTTAGCATCTGCAACCTTGACTGTTGGACGTATAGACATAACGACTTATCGATTAAAAAAGCATAAACCCATATGTCCATCTGAATATACTGCTAGGACAGCTTTATAAGTGACACAAGTAGAACTACGTGAAGGAGATAATAAATAATTATGCTATTAATGTAAATACTTAATGTGATATTATGTAGATCGGTGAAAAAATATTATAATAGGTGTTGCCTACTTGTTGGATTATTTTTGCAAAACGAAATGATTTGGTTTTTTATTTGGATATATGTATAGGCACTACGCGGCAAGTGGGTCATTTAATTGGAAATCTAGGAATAATGATAATATTATTATAATCGACGAACAAAGGTTTTCGGTGGGGATTCCGCGGTGTTGAATGGCCAAGGTTTTTTTTTAAAAAAAAAAAAAAAAATATTACTTACGCCAAATTTAGTTACGGCCGATATATTATAATAATAATAATAATATGATTTTTTGTGGAACACACACTTTGAAAAGATAATATATGTGTTACGGACACATAATATAGGTAATAATGTTTGTATAGATTTTGTATTTAATTGAAATTATTAAGTAAGAAGTATAATATATTGTTAATTATACATGCGTGTCTATCGTGTATATTATATATGATGCTATAAAAATATGTTTGTTCGACAAAAAAGGTAACACGTAACATTTTGAACGCCCATAATCTCGAGTTTGTTTCGTGATGAATTTTAAATAACATTAATTTTTGAAAAGTTTGAATTTTTAACGTTTTTCTACACGTTTGTAGAAAAATTCAATTTCTTTTTTCAATTGCAGTCTCTACCCCCTTTTTAAGTTCGAATTCAATTATATTTTTAAACAACTTTGACTTGACTGTTTAGTTGTTTCCGTCTTAGGAAATTGAAATCGAAAGTGGAGAAAATTTTCGATTTATTCACGTATTTATCTAATATTTTAACTGTCTATACAGTTTTTCATACGTCCATCTGTTTGTTAAAACTACAAACTTGATATCAATCGGTCAATTTTTAAGATAGAAAAAACTTTAAAAGTGAATATTGTTGTGAAAATAATGTAATTCAAATTCCAATTGAAAAGGGCAGATTGCAATTGACAACAAATTTGTTTTGCTCTGAGTGCGCGGAAAAAGTTATTAAACATTTTTAATTTTTTTTTTTCAAAAACAAGTGCAACATTAAGTTAGTTAAAAAACTTTGAATCAAGTCCAAGGTGCTGTGTCGTATATTTGTTGTAACCGTTATCGGTAAGCACTGCACGTCTGCAGCAGCAGTTTATAACGATGACGACATCCATGTGCCAATAATAAAACGTGTAATATTCGAACATACTTTGGTTTTGATGGGTCATTAATATTATTATGACGAAGTCACATTCGTATTGATTATAATATCCGCTGCAGTATTTTGAATACGAAGAGTTATTTATAGAGGCGCTACTGCAGAAGCGTACTACTTTTTTTAGAGAAATGCAAGTACCAACCATGTAAGCGAACCATGTAGGTCGGCTTTGTTTCGGTGCGTTTAGCGACATTATAGGTATATACCCACATAATTACAATAGCTATTCCAGTAAATAAATAGCGCAAATTTCGTTGCATTAGACGCCACTTTTCACAATAATTTATATACTTTCTAACTAATTGAACGCACCGTACATTGAAATACTAAGACGACATCACTACCATTTGAAGCTCAAATTCACAAATCGTGTTTCAAAATATGTAAATTTCGTTTTTTTTTGCGGATACCGGCATATTATTTAACGATTTCATATTAATTTTACTGAACTCAAATTTGATATGTTGTATGTTTGTAAGACTACACGTGCGAGTCGGCGTCTTCCAAACAAATAACGTTTAAAATATATATTTTTTTAATTTATGTGTCATACTTAAAATGTGACAACTATTACACGTCAATTCGAGCTTGATAATTTATAATTTTAGTACATAATATTTTAACAATAAAAATGTAATAAAATGTGCGTTTTATAGTGATGACAACGAATGTCGAATAGTAATTCGATAACGTATAATATTTAAGATAAAGTTTGCGTGCAAGCCAGTCACGAATCCAGAACACAGTTCTGTAGGGGGAGGGGGAGAGCACGAATATATATACATTGATTATAAATACAATATTTATAGTATTTATAATCAATTATGGTAGTATACTGCAGTAGTAGGCACTTTTATGTCTTGAGGGGAGGGGAGGGTTAGCCCCACGCCTGGATCCGTCTCTGTGTACAAGTACCTAATACTCCCATCTACGAGTTATCAAAAAGAAAAAGAGTACGTCTGTTGTAGAAATCAGGATCCCTCCTATCTATTTTCCCATGAAAATGTTGGAAATTGTGTTTAATCTGTAGTCTAGTAGAATGGGTATATCCCCGTATTATTGTGGATCTTCGGGTCGTTGTAAATTGAGTCTCATTTTATACTGTTTACATAAATTGATTGCGACTTGAGTATATTTTATACATACGTACTTTTTTGCAAAATAAATATTTTTCTTCCCATTCTTCAGACTTAGGACTGGAAATATAATTGTATTGACATTGGTATGGTTAAAAATATTGGTTTTACTATTCATATAATTGAAAAATATATTATTAACAATTAGTAATGTGCCGGTAAATTTTTTTTGTGTGTATAAAAACCTATAGGCAAAAATGTGTATAGTTAAAAAAGTGTATTATTAAAAATTTGTAATTAAGAAACTGGTAACAATTTGTAAGATAATTCCCGCGCATAGTCTATCCTAACCTATGGATTAACCAAAGATTAATACTAATCTTTAAATTGTACAGCAGACCGGAAATCGGAATATCCCAAGCATAATTTACGTACATTTCAAATAAACCCGGGACATAATTTATGTATGTTTTCAAAGTACACAGGCCACAATTTACATAGTATGTGACTAAGACTTTTTTTTTAGGACACAATTTTCCGGAATTTTCGTATTCATCATAAAGTGTGGGTCTTATTTACAACAATAACCAATTAAAAGTGTATGTTATACGCACCTAGCTATATGTATATAAGTACAACAATTTTATATTGTTATCGTCATGCCCATACGACTTATGCTATATTATGCCTAAAGCTATTCATAAGTATTCAACTGGTGTTTAATACTTTACTGCTATTATATGCATCAAATTCATGTCATATATTGTTAAGCATAATTATGTAATTCTCTATTGATTTTATTCAAATATATATAGCTACTTAGATAGAAATTTCCTAAGGTAGGTATTGCAATTTATAAATTTTTAAATAAGAACGAAATTTAGAATCATATTAACATATAGATGCAATAGGTTCCTACCTACCGCTTACAACAGTGATATTACCACCTATGTTTAGAGATTATTGAAATAATATGTAGACATAATATTTATTATTTACTGACAAAGTATCAACATTTAAATTTAATGAGATTATATTAACTAATTGTAAGACAAGGGTTGGAACTTTTAAGCTTTTTAGGTTTTAGTTCCGGTTTAAAAATATGTATTTCGGAATTCTGATTTTGGTTCCATAAAAAAGTATCATGTCGTTCTAGTTATAGTTTTGGTTCTAAAAAAAAAAATAAATAAATAAAATTCTACGTTTGCCAGGCACAACGTTTAATGGAAAACGATGAGCGATAACCGATAAGTGATAACATATGACACGTTTATTAGGCATGTCAAAAACAATTTTTAAACAATTCTAATATGATATACCTAGAAATTTGTATTTTCAATTTTTAATAAAAACATTAAAAACCCAAAAATACCTGTTCTGAATTGGTTCTTTTGATTTGTATAATAAAGGTTAGGTTTCTATATAGGTTTTTAAAATTAATAAAGTTTCGGTTCCAATTCCAGTATACCTACACGAATTTCAGTATAATAACCACAATATATATCTAACCTGCAATATAATATTTATTTATACATAGGTTATTTGAATTTCGATACCAACCCCAGTTGTGTAAAATATAACCTAGGTATTATAATTTTCTTGATATAGTGTTGTCAAAATATGAAATTCAAAATTCAAAACGATATCTGGAAGAAATTGATTACCTACCTTGAATTTATAGAACGTTGTCTGTATTATTTTCTTAGTTATGATTATCAATTAGTATTCCTATATTGTAAATATTGTGTTGTAATTTTAACTTATTAATATAGTTTAGAACCTATACACATCATCGTTAAACATTCAAACTGTACAGTCTTCTTTAAATTATGTCACATTGCCACCACTCTAATAAATTATGATATATATTTGATACTATATTATACACGCGTAACATGGTAATATCATGTTCTGTAAAATCAGATAATTAATTTATGTTTTAGTTTAAGGTTGATCAATAATAGCAGATCACGTGAATATGTGATCAACCTAAACCGATATTGACCTAATAAGAAAATTAAACAATCACAACGCGAACCTTGGAATCCTTGACAATTTATTCATAAGAGTAAAATCTAAAAATCGCTTAAAAATTCTTTTACTTTTGAAGTGTTACAAAAATAATATTCAAAAATCTAGACCAATCTAATTTAAATTCAATGCCTTACGGCTAAACTTACTATTTTGATTACCTATCTGTACTTTATACGATTTCGTTATGTTATGCGTGCAACAAACTACAATGACAGTTAATTTTTTTTTTTTCATAAAATTATTAGTAAATACGTATAGTGTGCGCTCTAGTTTCTTTCTTTTACAACTATCTGTAGGAACAGTTTTTAGATTTATCGTGTTATTCCCACGACACAAGAAAACGCGTAGGTATTAATAATATAATATAATGATATTCAATTTCTGAGCGCGTAACAAAACATTTATTCAAACGTTCGACGTTAAAATATTTAAAAACTTATAAGTTTAGCAATAGCACACGCTTAGTGTAGGTCCCGTATATAATAAACGTCACATAAAATGCCGCAACAATCGATCTTTATCCGTTTTTTTTTTTTTTTTTTTTTATTATTGCTTTGCTGTTGTGCCACCGTTTTACGAACTATTGTACCTATTACCTACATATACGAGACACTTTGATATCGTTTAAATCTATCACAATATTGTTATTACAGACAACGACGACGACAGCCATCGCGGACCCGGTACACCTATAATAATACCTAACCAATATAATAAACGTTGCGAAATGAATAAATATTAAACGAGACGACGCGTATCAAGTGGCGTACAGTAGTTTTTGAAAGAAAACAAATTACAAAATACAAAAACGGCGTTCGATTGTAATTGTCAAAACTGCGGGTACCGAATTCAATATAATATTACGAACAGGTACAACCGGAAAGTGGTGACCTACACGCGACCGGTGGTCAACAAAATAATATAACAATGTTATAACCGTGGTAGTGGACACGTGGTGTAAAAATATATTTCGCAATCGCCGCATAAAGTTTCTGAAAACCGAATGCAGATTTATGTGACCACTATTCTTTATAATAGGTATATGGTCCGGATATTATAACTTTCATTTTACGCCGAACAAATTTCTTTTCGAAGCAAAAATAAGTATCTCATATATAATATTACGTAATACTTTGTAATGACCACGGTCATTTATTATACGTATATTATACAGTGTGTTTCTTTATTTAAAGGCAACACGAAATATTTCAGTCCAGTGATCTCCGATTGATATGGGGTTTTCGGGAGGTGATAAATAATACAGAAATACACTTTTTTTTTTTTTGATGATTATCAAATTGTTAGTTCTTTCAGTGCGCGTGTGCGCAATAGAATTTACATTTTTTTGAAAGGCAACAGGCGTTTTCAATACCGAATTTGGATAGACCGATTTTTTTATGTCATTTTAACCTTTTAACTATGGCTCTAAAACCAAAATCGACTGAATGACAACCAGTAAATGTTTTAATTTAAATCAATTGAATTAGTATAAATTAATTTTTTAAATAAATAATAGAAATTACAATTAATATTGTGTCAATTTATGTATACTTATCCTAGTACGTAACACATATTTTGAGGTGAATATATACTTCAAGTCAAATAAAATCTTAGAAATAATTTATGTAATGTTTAAAAACATACAAATGGAACGAAAAAAACGCGGAATTGCACGGAAATTTGTAAAATCATAGAATAATCGTTAAAAATTCAATGTTATTCGGTCAATTTTGGTTTTAGAGCCATAGTTAAAAGGTCAAAATTCGGTCTATCCAAATTCGATATTGAGAACGCCCGTTGACATTTTAAAAAAAGGAAGTTCTTTTGCTCGTGCGTACACTGAAAGAACTAAAAATTTGATAATCATCAAAAAATGTGTATTTATGCATTTTTTATCACCTCCCGAAACCCCCGTATCAATCCAAGGTCACTGGACTGAACTATTTCGTGTTACCTTCAAAAGGAAATACACTGTATATATATATTTGTTATTTATTTGCAAATATAAGTTATATGAACATAAAAAAATTTACAAGCAAAATATATATAATATATAGGTTTCTCTGGCACCTAAATTATTACATATTATTATTTTATATACAATAAATAGTAATGATATATATCTACTCTCAGTACCTCATATCATATTAAACATAGACTAAATGGTATAGTAAATGTGTGTTGTTTGTTTGTGAAACAATTATTATAGGATGCTATGTAGTCTAGGAGGCACAACCAATAATCCGCATATTTTAATATTTAAAAAAAAAAAAAATCATTTATATAATAAGAGACCGTTTGTCTATTACATAATTTATAGTGTTCTCAGAAATCACGTCGAACCGTAAAATATTTTTCGTTATTATTATGTTCAGCGCCGAATAATTATCTATTTAATACATGCGATATCAATAACATCCAAACGGCCATCATATACTACTACGACCGGAACGAAAAAACTCGATATAAGCCTGTCGTGCATATTTTTTAAAATAATATTATAATATAACATAATACACGTCGTACAGTCACAGTGCTCCGGGCAACTCGGCGGCTGCGGGCTCATAGCTGACAACGCGACGACGCTTTTCGAAATTGATAAATAATAATAATTGTGGCAGTGACGATAATTTATAATGAAATATTATGACCGCCTGCCAGCTACTATAATAGCTATGCGCATATTATATTATTATATTCGACTACGGCTTATTCTAAATTGCGAGCGAGGCCGCCCCGAAAATCTCGAAACCGAAAAGTCGGCCGACGCGAGCGATTATTATCGGGTACTTGTGGTTTTACTTTCCGCGGCCTAGTTGTGTAGGTGCCTAGTCATATACAACAGTCGACTGTCGGTAACTCGAACCTCGATGACTCGAAGTTCTCGGCATCTCGAATAAATAAAATTCCGCTTCGAATGACGACAACATGGGTACTTAATGCCAAAAAAAAAAATCTCGTCGACTCGAAAATTAACTGAACGAGTTTTCGACATTTCGAATTTTCTTATCCAAGTTTAGTGCTAAAAAAGGTCGGCAAGTGGGTACCGCTCTGCTGTACAGTAGGTGTCGAGTGGCTCACTTCCATGGATGTGTTAGTTAGATTTGAATTCTATGATACGAATCATTGTATACGAAAAACGGTTCTGAGCGAAGACAGACTGACATGTCAGCCTACATGACTAAATGTATTTTAAGATATTATTGCTATTAAAATAATTCGTTTTGATATTTATAATACAGTAGGCTGAAATAATTTTTGCAGAAAACATTACATTTAAAAATTTAATTCAGTGTATAAAATATAATAAAATACTTTAAAAGTTTCAAGTATCCACGAAAAACATTTTTAAATTACAACGAAATAACTAGCATCGTCATTCTTCACTTAAATATCTAATTTTTTCAAAATTTTAACCTAAAATGTCTATAAAAATCAACCACGAAAATATATTATTTTGATTTTTTGGTTACACTATTTAATAAATGGTATTTTAACACTTTTACTGCCCCAAAACGTGATGACAGACGCAAAAAAGAACACACGTCATTGTAAAATCAATACCTTCATCGCTTCGCTCAGAATCTAAAATATGTAAATAGTTTATCACTGCGATTATTATTCGTAAAACCCGACCGTTACATTCGACTATCGGTAACTATATCGAACCTATTGATAACACAATGGATTTATATCTATCAATATCTGCAGTCGATATCGATGAACATTTGGATATTCGTAGAGAATATGGATTGAAAACGGTATCGTCTTCGATGTATTGGACAGTGATAACGAAGAAGTCGGAATACTCACAAATATAGAACCCTGCACGATGACACGTAAAGAAGCGACACTCGCTTTAGAAACATTCCGTAAATATATGATAAGCAATGAAGGTATTGAAGATATTTCGTTCAAACCATCACTCGGTTACTTAGACAATACGATTGAGAACAATAATGTCTTAAACTAACAAAAACAATTAATCTTAGACCAATTCTATTTAAAAGATTATGATAACTGGAAATTTTATTAAAAAGTCGAATTCTTATTTTTCCCTTTGAACTTTGAGTTATCGGGAGTTGACTGTATGTGATAATAATAAATTGATGATAAACATTTTGTGCGGATTCGCGTCTACCGGAAAAACGGTAAACTAGTCGTTGGTGGGGGGGGGAGGGAACAGACGTCCGCAATATGTGCGCGACAAGTGCGATCTACGAACAGAATAAGAGATAACAAAAAGACAAGGGGGAAAAAAATTGCTTATACCGGTTTCATTGCAGCTGCTGTCGTTTGGTGCCCCAAAAATCCCAAAGTCAAAAAAAAAAAAATAAATAAATAAATAAATAAACAAACGACGACGAACGAACGGGAACCGCACACTCGCGAACTCGCCGCCGCCGCCGCCACAATGTATCGCGCGCGGTGAAAGTGCCACTGGCGATTTTTAAATCCGACCGCCGCCGTCACGGCCCGTCATCGTTGTCGTCGGCTGAGGACTGCAGTCGTGCCGGTACCACCGATCACGCCGCGATATACACTCTCTCAGACGATATCATGCCATCGTTATTGTTACACGGAGATGGGTCGCTAGTAAAATATCCGTTATAAAATATATGCATACCCGCAAATAATAATAATAACGAATTGTGCGCGCGCCCGAAATCAGTTCGCGTATGGCCCGGCCGGGTTTTCGGTCGTTCGTCGTCGTGCCGCCGACCGTAACATTCAACCGACCGATCCGAGCATAGTTTCATTACACCGCACCGGCGACGACGTCGGGAACGCGCGGAGCGAAAATCGTGTCCGACCGTCATATTTTGTTACCATCGCGGCCCACGACGCGGTCGCCGCGACCGATGTGAACCGTACCGGGCTATGACTTTGGTCGTCGACCACCACCGCGGTTGGTTCAGTGGCGGCGGCAGCGTCGGTCTTAATGCACCGGGCGGGGTGCGCGTCTGCGTTATTGCGAATCGCCGGCGGCGTCGGCGTCGGCGTCGGCGGTCCGTTGCTGTTTCTGCTGCTGCTGTTGCAGCTGCCTTCGCTCCAACCGTCGGTTGGGACGACGGCGACGGCGACGGCGACCGCGTCGGTCCCGACCGATCGTTGGCGACCGCAGAGATTTGGCGGCGGCGGCGGCGGCGTCGCCGTCGGCGACCGCGACGAACGGTTGCAGGACAACGAAATCGTCGAAGACCATCACGCCAAACCGTCGGCTCATCTGCTCGCACCCGTCGAACCCTTATTCGACTATGCAGCTTCTCTGTACAGTTGAGTCGTTAATATATATATATATATATATTGTACAATGATTATACGATTTTTCACACCCATATCGGTGTCCAACCCTGACCGCCCATGTCATGTGATATACAATAGCTGTTGGTTTTAATTTTTTAACCCACGAGTTACTTGTCTCTTTTTCTAACAGACTTGGTATATACTCGTCTACGATTAACTTAGATTTACACCCCTGAACAATTTGACGTTCAAATTCTATACAAGAGGTCTCTCCGCTCCAGGGGTGGGCAAGTCGATGATATTTTTTGACTCGGTTAAGTTAAGTTAATAGTGAATTCAAGACTGTCTATCAATTTAACTAAGTCAGAAGTTAACCAAAAATGTATATTAATTTTTTGACTCGAGTGAAGTGAGTAAAAAAAATTGTTTGTGTAATCAAGGCAAGCAACTATTTTTTATTTTATATGTTCCAAAAAGTAGCAATATGTATTTTGTTAATATACATTTATAACTTATATAAAATGTGTTCAGAAATTAAATCTTAGCCAACTATAAGACAACTGTAAATATTAATGTTATCTACTATTATAGGTAATTAGTAATTACTTATTACAATGATATTTTAATTACAATTCGTATGTGTATGAAATGTTTACATATCGTTAGTAATTGGTTCACAGTAGAAATTAGGATTATTATTACGAAAAAAGACAAATATCGAGATAAATATTACTAGAATCTAGAGGTCTGCGATGGACTTCTAACATTTAAACAGAATGATGATGCTATTTTCTGGACTACAAAAAAAACCACTTAGGAATCTCTTGGATATACTACATTCACGATTACAGATTATATAATTGAAATAAACTTAACTTGTTTAACTGTAAAATTAACTCTGGTTGATTATTTGCGCTCCTTACTTATTAATTTATTAAGTTAAAAAGTTAAAAATTAACTTTGACTTATCGACGCGTTGATGCCAGCCTTTCTCCGCACTATGCAGTCAATTGCACGTAAAAGTGCAAAAATAAAAACACTGCGGGTTAATTATTGTTAAATTAACTCATAACTCTCTCACTGCAAAGTTCATCCAAATAGACGTTTTTTTTTAATCGACCATCTGTTCCTAACAACTCGCATCTACTGCCAACACCTGTACAACAATTAAATAACAATCGATATAGATTTGTTCAAGAACAACCGTACGGGTAACCGATAATTATTATTGTGGTACCCAATAAAAATGAATGTCACAATAAAACGTAACACGTCATAATACTGCTTGTCTTAGTTATTTTAGTTTTTATAACTCGGATTACCTACATGCGCTGCAGACTTTTGAATTTTGTCCGGTTTCGCTAAATCGTCATTTGACGGTTATTTGAGTTGTTCGTACCTATAATACTGAACTCAGGCACACAGCTGTGTATACCGTCGGTATAGTCATTTCAGTTTTTAATGAAAAGGGGTAAAAGATTTGATCGGCCTATAAAACTACACCACCAAAAAAAAAAAACCGATCATTTTGCTCGCGAGCTAATATCCACTTACATTTTTATGTCAATACGATTCCCGTCTTACATAATTTGTTACACGTCTGAGGCAAAAATAACCACATTTGTGGTAAAAAAAAAAAAATACGCGAAGGAGCTAAATAATTATGGAATCTGCCTCAGTGACGTTTTATAATTTTATAATTTCTACAGTATCCAGCGTCTATATATATATATTTAAACTAGAAAACTATAAATATTAATTATTATCGCGACAATAGTTTTTTAGTACTTACACAATATTCTATTTCCTCAAAATTAGAAAAAATATACTTAGGCTATTTCAACAACAACAATTGGACCGGATTTACAATTTAAATAGGGGCAAATGCTCACCTTGTCTACCCCTTCCCCTCATCTAAAATGACGCCATTGCAGAGTACAGTGCATTATAAATAAGTTGTATCATGCTCGTGCGAGGACTGTGCAGAGAGGAATATTATGGCAATCGACCAGGTTTCCGTGTTTTTTAGGTCTTCTGGTTTGGTCATACCATAGAGAACGGGATTTCCGCATTGGACGAGCAGTGCGGCTTGTACGCAGACACATTATTATTATTACCACCGACAGTGCACTGTACGTTGACACGTATAAATAATAATAATGTACAAGTCATATTATTTGCCACGCGTTTTCAAATAACGTGTTCTCGAGTATAAAATAAAATAATATACAGAGTGATTCAAAATGTACGTTACCGGTCATTTTATCGATTCAAAGTAGAGACAAATGTATGATACGAAAGTCTTTTGATTTAGAAACATATCTAAAATGATTTGTACGTTTTATAATTTTTTACAGTGTATTGGGCGGTCGACTTTAGAAATTTATGAAAACTTAAAATGTCTCCCAAGCATAGAGTTTCGCATTGATCAATGTTGTCCAAACACTGAAATGTATTAAAAAATTATGTTTGCGAAAAAAGTATTTCCATTTTATTATTGTTGCGGTGGTAACAGTTCTAATTTGAGTTTCTAAAGTACGCACTCCTTAAAACTCTTCTAATGCGTTGTAAAAAATTAAAAATAATACAAATCATATTAGATGTTACTAAATCGAAAATTGTTCGTATTATATATATTTTTCAGTATTTTGAATATTTATGTGATAAAATGGCTGTGATATAAATTTCAAATCGCCCTGTATATACGTTTGCTCTTTCACCAGCATTCATGAAACGTGTTATTATAGTTCTTAAATGTATGGATTCCACACTATATCTTGCATCGTCTGTATATTAGATCACACTTCGTATTATTATTAAATATTTATCTTATTATGATGTATTTATGAAGGTAGGCACTGTAAATACACATAGTTAATAACCCATACGACTACCCCCCATTTGAAGTATAATTACGAAAATATAACGATAAATTATTCAAATATTCATTAACCTATATATCATATTATTAAATTAACCAACCGCCGTTTTGCAGCCTAACGACCGAAGGACACGCGTTTATTTGACTAAAAGTTGTTTGTCCAAATGAATAAAATAAAAAAACAAAAAAAAAATCGCTGATTTTTTACACGATGAGCTATGATGATTCTCGACTGTAGAAACAATATTAACTAACAATCGTTAGAAACAATCGTCGTCTCTCGACGCAAATATAAAACCTCATCATTGGAAAAAAACCACAATAATTATTATTATTATTATTATTGCATGATTTGGCACCCTCGCGATACGACGATCTATTCAAAATTTGTATCGATCATTCACGTAGAAAACCTTTTTGGCGAAACTATTGTATTATTGTGTGCACAGCGTACAGAGTGGAGTAGAGTTATGTTCCATTTTCGTAATGTAATAACGCATATATTGTATACTTGTGTTGTTCTGTGCTCTGTGGCTAAAACTATTCTTAAGAGTAAATAATAATTATTTTTAAATGGAACATGCACCTCACCGACGAATTACTATAACTAATTTAACTGACGAGCGATAACTGGCGTGTTATGATTTTAATAACGAATTTAACTCGATGTACAATAATTAATGATAAACAGAGACATGTATTGACGACTTTTTCAGAAAACGAGAACGCAAAATATAGACAATAAACATATTATTAACTTTGCGATTGTTTTGGAGTGGACACCCAATGCAGGCTGAACGACATTATGGCAATTTGTAAAATTAACAAATTTCACAGTCATAATTCAACAGATGGTTTAGAAGTTTGCTATACTTTAACAGCAGCAGTATAATATAATGCTGATTCGATTTCTACACGTCTTGTTAAACATTATATAGCTACGAATTTTTCGTATTGTGTGACTTTTTGAGTTAAGCTGACACGCGTAAAATGTTTATAATTGGATGACGTTTACAGCTACGACTGGGGCTGGTTTTAAGAGGGGGGGGCACCGTCAGTAAAATTTCGCGGGGGTGGCAAACTTTAAAGGCGGAAAAATTTTCTCAGATAAAATGAAAAAAAAATTCAATTTTTCTTTGTAAAAAGAACATTTGATTTTCAAATATTGGACATAAAAATACATTTTTTTTTTATAAATTTGTAACAAAATAATTCTCAAATTTTTGTTTTTTTTTTGAAGAATTTATTTAAAATTCAGACGTTCGTGAAAAACTATTGTGAATTTACCCTCGTATTTTTTTAAATTACTCTAATAACAACTTATGAGGAACCTTGTATTAAATTTTTTAATTTTTGAAAAAAATTTGATTACCATGATATCAAAAAAAAGTTATAGAAACTGGACGTAAAATGTTTTAATATACAACCTTGGCTACTATCGATTCAGTATAATAATAAATAACAATATATAACAGTTAATTTTATAGTAGGTATATATGTCTGTAAAAATCTGAAAATCAAAATACGTTTATAATGTTTAACAGTTTAACGTAATAATTAAAGCCCAGATTTTTATGCAAAAATTATTGTTAAAAATGCACATATTTATGCACTAAAAAATTAAAAAAATTACAAAATATATTATGTTTAAAATAAATACAATTTAAATATCAGTTTACTTTTGCAGCTTACAAATGTGTACAAACTATTAAACCTACAGTTTAATTAAATAATTGCAAAATTAATAACGGAAAATGTAATATTCATTTTAAAACAAATACCATCATTAAGTTATAAAATGTGATTTTAGATTTTCAAATTGGTAATTTTTGTCTATCAATGATCAGAGCGGAAAATTAAATTTAAAAAAAAAATAAATTTTGTGAATCAAAGCAAAATATCAAAAAAAAAAAATCATTAACTATTTATAAAAAATACAATGTATATGCATTTATATAGAAATATGCAATTTATTGTCATTTTTATTCAAATATGCAAAAAAAAAAAATTATTAATAAAATCCATACATTACGTAACGTCAACATTTCGAATCAAAATAATTCTTAATGAATCGTAGAAGAATATGCATTTGCATTAAAATCCGGTCCTTGGTAATAATAATGGAAACTTAAGAGTTTTTCAACGTTTGCATTTGATGTTACGAACAATAATATATGATAACTAATTAATACGAATTACTAATACAGTAATACCTAATGTCAAATTATTGATTTTATTAATGCGATCATTCATCGTAATTGTAAATTGATCGATTTGATGTCTGTGTACAATTTACACATTTCAGAAAATAATTAACATTAATATATAACTAACTCAAATTATTATTATGTTTATCAAACATAACTTATTCTCTCCAATAATTAGTGCACAATGTCCTCGCAATGAATATAATGGTTATTGTAAATTACATAATATTAGGTATAGGTAAGATTTTTTTCCGTTTAATATATTATTAAATAAAACACGTCTTATTTTCAACAGCTTTAATTATTATAGCTGTTTCCCTTGAACTGTCACAGTTTTTTCAGTAAATATATGTTTTTTTTATCTATGTCAACGCTCATCATGTTTAAGATTTAAAAATATCATATAATTGAGTGTATTGTTTTAAAAAATTGCTAGAGCTATTGCTAGCAAAATAGGTTGCGTACAAGTAATATATATAAGTACCAACTATACTATTTTATATCTCTTCGAGTCGTCAAAGCAGTTTTCATTTAGATTGTTAACGAGGGAGGGAGGTTATTTATTTATAATAATCAGGAATTAAAAAAAATATATGTGACATTGGAAGAACCAGTTTTGTGCACAGAAAAAACAAAGTAGTATTTCATTTAATAACAGTTGGCACTAGTCTAGAATTTATAGTTGTAAAACATACCGAGGATCTATACAAAAGACAGTATTTATATGTTTAGATAATTATTAATTTCTTTTTAAATTTATCATAAGTGTTTTTGTTATTTTTAATTTACTATTTAAACTCAGTGCCAGATTTAAGTTTTTCGGTGCTGGGATGCAGAAAAATTTGGCGCCCCTAGTAGAAAAAAAAAATTGCACACTTCGCTCATCATAGTATTATCTACACAACTATTTACATAACTCCAATTATTTATTTATTCTTCAATGCATTTTAGTATAAATATATTTAGTGTATTAGGAAATTAAGCATAAGAAAACAATGTTATCCGTAGCTAAAATATTATTATTAAAGCAACGCGGTCATTTACAAAAATTCTTCTATTTTTTTTTTTTTTTTTTAAATCACTTTAATTTATTATATGTTGAAGTCTTTCAATTTTCATTCTCACGATATTTAAGATTACAATTATGTAACTGAGCTGAATGGTCTGATAGAATATTTAAGATATTTTTTATTATGAAACTTAATTTTTTTTTAATAATGGTAAGTTTTAACTACCGTTATAGGTAAATATAGAACTGAAAATATCCTAATTAAGAAGTATTTTAAAAATGTATTAATAATTATTTAATTTTTTTTTTAATTTTGTATAATCAAATAATTATTTCCCCCCCCCCACTTCAAAAACTTAATATTTTTATAAAAATATCGACTGACTAGAGATATTTTATTCCGTTACCTAGACACAACAGGGAAAATTGTTGATAATTAATTTTAGATAATGCAATAAGAAAGGTTTTTTAAAGTTTTAAGTTTTAGCATACTCTAAAAAAGTTATTAATAAGCTTTGTCACGTAAAATATGTGCTAATATAATTATTATATTTATTTACAAAATTGTTAGATGATTTAGTGATATCTTTTTTTGGAATTTTTAGTGGCATAATATAAAAATTTAAAAATCTTGGTAGGTCGCAGGTCAATACACCATACGTTTATTACATCCTCTTTTAACCTGCACTGTACTGGTCGATTAAAAATTATTCGTTTTAGTTATTTTAGTACTATAGATCAAAATAATTAAAAATGTTTTTTACACTATGATTATAATAAACTATCACCTTACCGTGTCGTTAGATTACATTTTGATTACTTAAAACCGACCAGCATAAAATAAAATGTATAAAAAATAAAAATTTAATTTAATTTCAGTACTGAAATATATGCTATAATATGCCCTAACAAAATCAAAAATAGCAAAAAAATTCAAAATCAAAATTGTTTTAAATTTATTATCTTTTACTGAGAGTTAATTTTATCTTTTGAATTAATATTTATAATATAATCTTACAGATGAATACATTTATAAAAAAAAATTAAAATGACCTTCTTTTGTTAACAATTTAACAAAAAAAACTTATATCTAACTATATATTATAATATTATGTTATACCTTGAATGAAGACATCGTTTGTAGTGTGAGAATTTTTCTTGTGGATTCACATAAATGACTACTATTTTTTTATTATATATTTATAAACACTATTTTTCATTCAATATAAACGAGAATTATAAAAAATACAAAATAATGTGTTATATTATGCATACTATTTAGCAAAAAATATCACTAAAAATCTAAAATACTTTAAATATGCAAAAAATAGCAAAATAAAATTTCATATTTTGAGTCTCTGGTGCATAAAACGAATATATAGCTCACTCTGCTATTTGTATCTGTATAATAATTAGCAAATGTTATAAAATCCGACCCCTGGATTGATAAAGGTCTAATACAATCTACTTAAAATAAAGTACATTATAGTTTATATGTTGATATAATCACATTACATGGTCGAAAAGAGTGATATGAATGATGACTACGATGGCCATCATCGAGAATAACAATATAATATAGTGTTAATTATAGAGTGATAATATCGAAAGACGCATTTGACCCAATAAGCTAATTTCCACCAATTTAGTAAAAAATTAATATAATGGTAAAAATCAAAATAAATAGATAAATTGTCTTAAATCTATTGTGATCCGGGGAAAGTGTTAATCACATCCAAATATATATTACAATAAATAACTAATCAAAAACACAGTAAAACATTGAAACGCCTTATTATTAGTTACAAGAACATAGGTTTTGTTATATTTATATGGAAATGAGCGATCGAAAAGCTCAGTATAACTAGTTATATATTTATGTAAATACCTAATGCATTCAATTTAACACAATTTTTAAAAAAGACACGGTACTAGAGTGGCAAAATTTTAAGGGCGGCCAATTGTAAAAAGTAAATTTTAAAAGTATTTTTGGTTTGATGAAATTAAATTTTATTACTTTTTTGAGTAGAAAATGTTATATAATAATCATTAACAATGTATCTATTTTTATGGAAGATAATAATATAGCAAATTGTGTATCATTCAAATATATTATTTTGTATATAATTTTAGGCATAGGCGTGCTAAGACTTTGGTGACCAAAGAGGGCAAAACAAACTTTTAAATCATATCATCAGCGTGTCAAAACAATAAAAATACATTTAAAACTAAAATAAAAACACATTTTACAATATAATCTAGTAAATTAGAAATCATTGATAAAAATGAAGTGTTTATAAATCCATTCTCCTATCATATGGTTTCAATACTTTAAAAGCCTCAATGGCATCATCAAAGTTTATGCTTCTTGCCAATTCTTGCTCGATATAGATGACAAATAAACATCTGTGTGATCTTGATTCATAGTTAGAAAAACCACCACCAGAACGACCACTTACAAAATCTAAACTACTAAGCAAAGCTTTAACTTCTTGTAAGACAGGTAGGCATTAAACATTTTTTCTTCAAAAATTACATTTTTCTATATATACCAACCAATAAGAACAAGCTTTTTTTTTAAATATTGTGATGCAGATAGGATAGGCTATACAAACAATCAAAATGTGTAACGATCGGAGATCGCCCACCCTTTTTTTTATTCGTGCATGATTTTTTTGAGGCAGTCCGCCGGGGGGAGGAGGCATCCCTACTCGTCCCCCCACCCTTCAACCCGTCTATGCTTTTAGAAGGGATGGGGACAGAAGAGACGGCGAATCGGGAAGCGATTATATCAGCAAAGAAAACTTAAATACGCACACCACTGGTCCAATAAAACTATATAATATATACAGTACAACCTCGATTGTCTGAACGCTCTATTATCCGAACTGCGATTGGCGTTTCCAAACGTGACACTTTTTCATCAAACGAAAATTGATAAATTTGTCAAAAAAAAAATATCATAAATATAATAATATGTCAAATATGTCTGTGTTCCTGTGTAATTAATAAAAATATATTCTAAATAATGTAATTTAAATGCATATAATAATAAAACTTGTAGGAGTATAACAACACGAATTAAATGTATGTCTAACAAAATGTACATATGAGCATATACGCGTGCGTACAATGTGTCCGTTAAAACGATTTCCGATATATCCGAACTGGGTGCGGTCCCGGTTAGGTCGGACAATCGAGGTTCTACTTGCAGCGTCGAATCGATTGGTTTGCCATTATACTATACCTGGGCCACCTATACCGCGGCGAATACTTATATGTGCTTTATCGTCGGGTTTTTGTATTTTAGTGGAGAAGATGGTCCGCCGCTGGGCGCCGCTGATATGGTTGGCACCGGACGAACAATTCCTGCCGGGTTCGGTGGCCGATTTCTTGAATCACGTGACGCCCAAGCCGCGCGGCCTGGCCGGCGACGTGCAGCAACACACTAAGGTGCCCATGGGCCCGGATTCGCAATCGTGGTTTTTGGTCACCAAGTCCGAAGTCGGTGAGTAATACGTATGCTCATTAGGGTGTGCACGTATATAAATAATATATCCTTGTACGCATATAAAAGAAAAGGCCTTTTTTTTTTTGTGTTCCAATTTTCTCACTTTTTTTGCACGGCGTCGTTTCAAACACTTTCCCGCGTGTCACCACGCCGCCCGATTTTTTATTATTTTTTTTTTTTCGTCTGGGGGAGGGATTGGAAAAGGAGTGCGTTGCATTCGAAATGTTCCATTTTTCTGACAACACTATTGAACTTTTTTACAATTTTTTTTTTTTTTCACACATTTGTTTCAAATATTTTTCTGCGTGTCACCACGTCGCCCGATTTTTCATTTTCTTGTCTGATGGGGGAAGAGCATTATATTTAAAGGTTACGGCTTTTCAGCGTGTCATTTGAAGAGTTTAACGATTATTTTCACGAAGTCGTTCCAAATACTCAACTCGAGTTATTGATAATATGTATAGAATTATTTGTAAAAATCATAAATTAAGTTAAGTTATAAAAATTATTATATTTTTCGTGGCTAGGATTTAAATAGTTTAATTATAATAAAAAAAAACCAATGTATATACCAATCGATTATTTAACACACAGGCGAAGCCGGGTTATTCAGCTAGTATAATAGTTTATGTGTAAATATTGAAATAATAACAACGAGTTCTATTAAAAGAATTTTTTTTAAAAAAACAGTTTCGTAGGCATTTAAGAAAAAAAACATCTAATATAAAATCGAAAGATAATAATATTTTGGATATTACCTCATATCCGTTTATGAATAGTTAAATTATTTATTGATGAATTAAAATTAACAAAACTCCATTTATAAGATACAAACTTTTTTTAAATAACTGTAACTTATTTACTGTGTGCTATTTAAAAAAAAAAAACATACGAGGTTGTCTCCAAAATGTTGTTTTCTTTAAATCTTGTAATAAGTGATTTTGTTCTAAAACCACTATGAACGAGTTATCGCTATATTATCTGTATGAATGTTTTTACGTTGCAAAATTGGTGTTGTGGCGTGCTCTTAAATTTAATGAGATTTAACAATTAGAAATATTAAATGGACACTAAAATAGTGTTTGTCAACATTGAGTAATTTTTTTTATAAACTTGCGTGTACGCCAACGCGCGGCCAATATAATACAATATATTATACGCAAACGGAGATAAGAACAGGGGACCGTATTTTTTCTCCATTCATTGGGCCTACGCAACCACATGGGACACTCTATAAAGAGGTCTTGACTTGCAGACTTTGTCGCAAACTCAAATAATAACAGAAATAATATAATATTAATTTATATTATCGCATTACGTAACCGACGGTGCATATCTACCATAATACAACAATCATTGCCTTAGACGAAATTGTATTATTGTAATAAATTGTCGGTTAACGTTGACCAAGGAGGATTTATTGATTCCGTCGGCTACTGTTTATAATATCTACATATAGATCCCATCGGTTACTGTTTGGTACTTTAACGAAAAGAAAGCGGAGTACGAGTTGAAATAATTAATGGTTTAACTATAAGGTAGGCCATTATACTTATAATAAATCGAATTATAATGAAATTTTAAAGAATATATGAAAGAACAATTGTATTTACTTCGCGATTCAAACCCGACTACTGGTTATGCCAATAATACACTCGTACTCAACAATTCTGTGTTCTGTTGACCTAAGCAAAATCGCTGAACTCTCGAGTGCGACATAAATGATGGGTCAGTAATCTATAAATCGTTGCAGTACCTTGTATGTATATTTTAAAATGTATAGTCTATTTAGTATAATTTAGACAATTTTATAGTTATAAATTATAATATTAGTATTTAATTAGTATTATGTATATGTGAATTGGCCACATGTATATACATTACAAAATGTATGGGTAGTCTAAATTGTATAATTCAAAATTAAAATACATAATCTAATTAATATGTACGATTGATAATATTTGGATACATGTTTTAAATAAGTGAACTCAAAAATTTTATTATCGTTCGAATCATTAGATAAATTTTCAATGCAATGATTTTTTTTTTTTTTTTGTTAAAAACACTATTTTTGCTATTTTTTTGATGTTTATTTCGTTTATATGTATGTAATTGTCAGTTTGTATTTTTTTATTTAAAACATGGGTAAACATGAAAATGTTGGGAAAAGCTTTTGTGAATCGTGAATTTAATTTTGAGCGGAAAGACTCACAGCTATTAGTAGTAAGTTCCGATGTTATTTATCTTGATGCCCAAATACGTGGATTGAATTTTGCTACCCACATTTCGGTACCCACTTGCCGAACTTTTTTTGTGTGTATATGTACACGATTTATAATAGAAAAAATGCTTTGATTTTCAACTTCAATATCTTTTTTGATAGGAAATCTGGTAACTATAGTTCATACTTTTGGAAGGTCAAAATTAAAAATTCCTTGTACTTTTCAATTATTTCCCGGTATTTCAATTTTCCACCTAAAACTATATACGGTACATCAATGTAACAAAAATATATTAATCATTTAATAATTTATGTAACGAATAATAAGTATATAATATTTTATGTCAATCGATAAACAAATTATTAAAAACATAATGCAAAAATGTTGTTATCATCCGGGGTTTTAACCACGGACATTATTTACTTGTTGATTAAAATCGATTAATTTCACATTTAGCGGATTAGA